>JAJOOR010015560.1:0-45910 GCA_036250505.1 Solanum acaule | reverse complement strand
CCCCCCCCCCCCCCCCCCCCCCCCCCCCCCCCATTGTTAAGGATTAGTAGATCACAAAAGGAATTATACACATGCAAACATAAAAAATTGTCACACAGATGATCGATGATGAGTCCACAAATTGGACTCATTTAGGGCTATATTTTAATGGGATTAGTGTCCTCAAATGCATATTTTGTCTCAATAACTGGTGTAAACCCTTAAGTTTCAGGTATTTGGAGTTTGAGGCAAAGCATGGACACTACTTGGCAAAAACAAACAAGGCGGCTGAAAAGAATGAAGAAATGAAGGCCTGATGATCACCGAGCCCTATTGGCGAGTCACCGATCGTCCTGGAGATCGCCTTTTGTTCCAAATTGCTGAGCCCTAAAGGAGAAGGTCAATTCTGTGATGAAAATGAGCAGTCGGCGCGTCGCCGAGCAGTTCTGCGAAGTAGTGCTGCTATCGCCCAATGCCTTAAAAAGCAGAATGCTGAAGGCAAAAGTAGGAAGGCAATGAAATCGACCAAAAGGTGGATCGCCAAGCGTATCGGCGATCCTGACTAACTGCGCCAAATGGTCCTCCGCAACACAAATTTTCAAACACTATAAATACTTGTTTTAGATTTCTAGCTTATTATCATTTCTATTATTCGAACTTTTTACAGTTTTTAGAGAGTTTAAGTTTTAGAGGCTTTTTGGAGACTTTGTTCTAAGACCTTGAAGATTCAAAGGGTTTCAACTCCAAGAAATTGGATGTGGGTGTCGAAGATTCATCACTTTTAATGTGTTTTAATATTTAATTCTTCATACCTAGTTGATGAAAACTGATATTGGTATAAATTTTTATCACTTTTACATGTCTAGCTAAAACCCTAATTCTTGGGGTGTGATTTTGTGAATATGAGTTATTGTTGATTTCCTAGCAAACCCTTGGCCTGACTGACTACTTAGCGGAAGACTAACTCAAACAAAATTAAACTTTAAAACAGAATTAAACCATGTAATCTCAAATTACTCAACTTAAACTGTCTGTAGAATACTCATTGAAAGCAAAATAGTTGAAATATAGTTTAACAAAGAAATACTGCAAACATCCTCAAGACTAACTATCTATGAAGTCCCTATTATTAAAGACGGATGTTGGGACAAGACCACGACACCTCAAAGAACATAACTACAAGATAAAAGTGGAGTCCTCCGGAATGTAAAAAGGCTCACCAAAAGATAACTGAGAGTGCAAAGTGCTCTGAACGAAACACCTGCTAATGATCCTAAACAATGTATCTATATCATAGAAAGATGCAGGTCAAATGACATAAATACATTGAATGTACGAGTATGTAAAAGAGCCGAAGCGAAATGACTAAATGAAAGGAATGCAATAAATACATATAGATATAAACTCAACTGAATGTAAAGAAATAAAGGAGTGAAATTATTTTAAATTTAAAAGTACTTATTCATGTATGAACTCAACATATTAAGTGATATGATAAAAATACACTTTTAACTCTATTTGGGGGATTCACTAACCGACAACCATCACTATGAGAAACATGATAATACAACGTCTTACCCACTCTACTAGAACTGTCCTACACCTTACCGGGATATGGAACATCTCAACTAAGTGGATCCACCATAGCTATGCTCGAAAGCAATAAGGAGTCGTCTAAAAAGTACGATCCTTTACCCATGTTGACTAGATGATCTATGAGGAATATGAATGCTCAATACTACTCCTAATAAATATACACCCATGCTCAAGCAGAAATACTCTTTTTTTGAGGTAATTACTAAAAAGATCCTATTTAAGAAGCAATGTCTCAATTATCTTTGTAAACTCTTTTAACTCTTTATGAAAATCAAGAGTTCTCTTTCTCAATGTAAATGTAAAGCTTCGTCTGTTATTTTTTCGGCCCCAGGGGAGTTTATTCGACCCATTCCCCAGTCTCCCGCACTGCTCAAGTAAGTGTGCGACTCCGTAAATATGATACATTTGAGAATCAATTGGTTCCCTCATACTTGACTCAAAATCATTCTTTAACTCTACTCAAAACAAATCTTTACTTTCTCAAAAATCAATTTAAGACAAAAGAGTTTGGCTAAAAGATTCTCAATAAAAGCTCAATAATAGGGTTCATGCTGAAAAATAGACGTGAAAAATCAACTCAAGATTCTCAATGCAACATATAGCAACTCAAAAATCAGGAATGAAACTTAGAACTCAACAACAAAACTCATCTAAAATATTATCAAAACCAAGGGAAGTAGATATAGGGTGTGAGGATGAACTATGTCCATGACTATGAGTAGTCTTACATATCTAGAAGAACAAAGATCTTGGTGAAACTTGAAGAATGCTTGAAAAACCTAGCTTTCTCCTCTTCGATCCTTGCTCTAAGACTTGGAAGCCTTAATGAACATAAAAAGTATTGATCAACACTGTTGAAACCCTTAACTAGGTGAAAAAACATCGTGGTTTAGGCTTAGAAGGAGTGAGAAAAGACTAAACTACCCCTCTTAAAAGCTGACGAAAAGCTTTTACAGATGCATCAACAGTTCGATGTTTACTTTACGGATCGTAGATCCCATCCATGGAATTTATATTGAAATTTATGGCTTAAATTTTCATTCCACGTGTCCAATATATGATCCGTAGAATGGATCCGTAGGAATTGGACCCCAAAATCTGACTTGTTTGAAGTTTTCTATGAGTTGACAGTATGGGTCGTCAAAATTTCAACGACCTGCAGAAACAATTCGTAGGCGTTGACTTCAAAAAACTCAGATGTGATAGTCTTTGGTAATATGTCCATAACATTTTACTTCGAAATCGAAATGAGGCAAACTTTGTGGCATTGAAAAGAGGAGTCATAGACATTTAATAAGATAGGTCATGAGTCACCTAATTCATTTTGTGCTGAGAGATATGACCGTTTGAAGTTGAACTAAGTAGAATCTTATGTCAAAACTTAATCAATAAGGAAATTATTGGTGAGGAAGCTTTCAACTCAACTTTGTGCTAGGGGATTTTTGAGACCTTAATTCATATTCAAATCCATTTCCACACTAAAAAATTGACCTTTACACACATGAACAATTTAACAATCACCCAATACTACCTTACATGTAAACAAAGAATGGTTCGGACCTTAGCTTAGAAATTTTCAAAGTGTTACAATATCTTTCTCTTGGAATCATTCGCCCTCAAATGATGGATGAAATGGGCATGGAAAGGGTAGGGAAATGTTTAACATCCCAATTTAATTTAAAATACACATAAAATTCATGAACGCAAAACACAGAAGGAGGGACTAAATTGAATGAGTACTTTAGGAAGAGTTAATACCTTGGACTCGAACTAAATTGGAGGAAAATAGATGAGGGCGTCTAGTCTTTATATCCTCCTTATACTCCCAAGTTTCCTCCTCAACAAACTGATTTCTCCATATGACCTTGATTGATGCAACCTATTTAGTTCTCAACTTGTGAACCTGACATTGAAGAATCTAAATGGAAATCTCCTCATAAGATAGGTTGTCCTTGATATCAATATTCTCAATAGGCATAAATAGTGAAGGATCATTCACCCATTTCTTTAGCATGGAGATGTGGAATACCGGATTGACAACCACTAACTCTGGTGGAAGCTCCAATTAATAAGCTACATTACCAATCCTACTTCATATCCTATAAGTACCAATATATCGGAGACTGAACTTTCCTTTCTTACTAAACCTCATAACACCCTTCATGGGTGAAACTTTCAAATAGACCCAATCATTTACCTCAAACTCCAAATCTCTCATTCTAAAATTTGTATAGGAATTTTGACAACTTTGCGTTATTTTCAACCTCTCTTGAATAGTCTTCACCTTCTTCATTGCTTGATGAACTAAGTCTGGCCCTATCAACTTAGTTTTACCAACCTTAAACTAGCCTATAAGTGATCTACATCTTCGCCCATAAAGAGCCTCATAAGGAGCCTTTTGGATATTGAAGTGATAACTATTATTGTAAGAGAACTCTACGAGAGGTAAATGATCATCCCAATTACCTTTCAAAATCTATGACACATGCTCTCAACATATCCTTTAGGGTTTGAATAGTGCGTTCTGTTTTACCATTTGTCTGCGAATGAAAAGTAGTACTAAAGCTTACCTTTGGACCCAAACCTTTCTGAAACAACTTCCAAAAACAAGCGGTGAATTGTGTTGACACCCAATTTTGACCGTCCACAATATAAGTTAATTATCGAGCTTCTTTGATTTCAAACGACTTAAAATAATTAGTTTTATAAAATGTAATATTTTTCACTTTATTTTTTAAATAGTTGTCACTTTTCATAATTTTTAAATAATATATATTTCTATATAATTATGTATATATTTACTACCTTTTATAATATTCAAAAATTGTTTCAAAAAGATTTATTTTTAATTAAATATTCTATTTAATCATGTTAGTTTAATTAGAAGATTATATTATTGAGTCAATTAGTTTATATTTAAGTTAGTTATTTTATTTTGTTAAAATTAAGAAGCTCGTTAATTAATTAGTAGTAAGTAATCTAATTCAACCTTTAGCCATATTCATCAGTTAGCTCAATTTGGCCAAGTTTTAAACTTAAGTTGACTAAGTTTGCAATCCAATTGGTCATTTTCCTAATTCAAAGCAAGCCATCTCTTGTCCCACTACTTGGATCAGTTTTCAGAGAAAATTTTGCCCAAAGCCAACCAATTTTGATACCAAAATTAGCCATTCCCAATACTCAAACCCAATAACAATCAGCAGCCCAACTTTCTCACAATACAACATCAGCAGCGTTACATACAACCTAGCAAGCCGCATATACTCAACAATGATATGCGTACAAGAACAAACCCCAGCTCCTGTCTTCTTCCCCAAATCGACAACTAATACAAGCTCCTGGAGATAACCCTTAAATCACGGTGGCTACAGATGTCCCATTTTAGGGATTTCCAAATCTCTTCCACTGTTTGCCTTTGAAAAGAGTAAAGAAATTCAAAAGATTTTGAATTTTCTCAATAGATTTCCCCCCTATATATATATATATATATATATATAAAGAGAATCATGATGATACTAACATTACAAAGGATAGGTTCTAAGTTACGAAAGTTAATATTGGAGGAAAAGAGTAAAAAACATAAGTCAATGGATAAGAACAACTTGAAACAAGTCACAAACGCACTCAACAAGCCAAACAAAAGGATGATACGATACAAGTGATGAATTTTATAAAGTAAAAGTCCCAGAAGAAACCTTGAGCCATCCGAAATAGTGAAACCTCGAGCCATCCGAAATGGTACCTCAGACTCATCAACAAGTGCAAGTGCGAGGGAATATAACTCGTAGCTGAGTAAATGAGGAGCTTAGAATGATACCTCAGAATTATCAACAATGTTCTAAATAGAAGAATGTAGCCCAAATCTGTGTGAACATGCGGCCCAAAATGATACCTCAATATTATCAGCACAAAAGTATCCCAATATGAATGAACATTCATACAATCAAGTATTATTTTCATTTAAAGTCATAAAACCCCCAAAATACCATAATTTCCATATAAAACTTTTTTATCTTTTAAAATAGACAATGGCCCACCCCTTTGGGGGTCAACAAGCAACCACTAAATAATAATAATTCCTCTTATCTCATTATACCATTTCTAAGGCTTTCAAGAAGTAACAATCAAATGCAAGTGAAAATATTATAACAAACCTTAATCACTTAATCAGAAACAACATATCAATTACACATCTGGGTAACACTCGACATAACGTAAATGTATTAACCTTAAATTTCAACTAGTCTAAGCTCATGACCTCGGGCCCAACAATCAATAACAAGTCGAATTTAAAGACTCAAATTTACAACATAAGCAAGCCGACAAAGAACAACAAGCCTGTGACAACCTAAGTTTCACACCACCAAAGAAAAATTTATAAGGATAGTAACGACACCAAGATCAAGGATCAACCTAAACTAAAGATTTCCAGCTATAAACTATACTAAGCAACCCAAAGATGGCCATAAATTGACCAAGGATCATGCAAGGGTGCAACTAGTCCTAAAAATCCAACCTAGCAATAGATACTACTTAATATATAATTATACTAATGAGGCAAGTCTAAAAGAAGTGAAACTGTTAACTGTCTTGACGCTAAAACCGATCTCGAACCTCTACGTAGGAGCTTTTCCCTTTCGAAGGGTCTCTAAAATATGCCGCGCTATCAACATGGGTAGATCAACGAAATAAGCAAAACGATACATGTATCAATATAGGAGCTCAAAAATGGAAAAACGACCTTAATATAAAATTGTCAGACCTGCACACAAAGTCATAAAATTGACTCCCTCATGAGGTCCAAAAAAGCTCAAGGAACTTTCTCCCCCAAAAAGGGAACAATCTGAGCAATAATCAATTCAAAAAAATCCCACCATCATTCAAGCTCAAAAGAACAAAATGGAGAATTAAGAGAGAAAATAGCAAAGAATTAACAAGATAAATGGAAATATTATCAACCCCACGACATTCCCATACAATCCAACAATCGCCACTAAAATACTCCAAGAGAAGCTCATAAAATCAGCAAAAAACATGAATCTTTTAAGAAAATGCATGCTGAAAAATGAGCTGATCTTTAAACTAACTGCGAGGATATTATCTCTCCGTGATTGCGGAATCTTGTACGCGAACAAGGAGGTCAGAGCACTGACCCTTCACGAATGCGACATGAGGCTCACAAATGTGGAGGCCAATGCTCGAACTGTAACACCCCGGAATCTAGTAGACTAAACTAGGGCTAAGTGTAAGGGCACAAGCCAATGAAAAAGGTCAAGAGCCAAAGGAGAGGGACAAGGCTGCCCAACTTTTCCTACACACTGCCCCCCTCCCCACGAGAGTCTTCAGAGCTCGTGGAGGCCACCACGGTTCGTGGAACCACTCGTGGTGGTGAGACAGTGGCTCCACAAGGCTGCCCCAAGTTAGACTCCTCCACACGAGCCGAGTGAAGGCCTTGACAGATCGTGGGAGGAGTCATGAAGGTGCCTTAGTATTTTGGGGTCAAAGAGTGGCTACCTAAGCTACTGGTTGTTTACCATGAGAGGGACCACGGCTCGTGGAACCCTCCGTGAAAGTGGGCAGACCACTGTAAAGTGAAGGGTAATTTGGGTATTCCAGTTTTAATTAAAATAGAGTGAGGTCTTATTGCCTAAGTATAATACACATATATAAGTGATTTTGACCCTTTAAACTCACCATTCAAGTCATTATTTCAAAAAACCCCAAAAAAATCCCAAAGCTCTTCTCTCAAATATTTCTATCTCTAGAACTTGAAGAAGAAGAAAGAGTTCAAGCTAGGATCAAGGTCAAGTCTCCAATTCTCAAGCATTTTTGGGCTTTGTAATCAAGGTATGATGGCTTTTAATCCGTAGATTCATTCCATCCATGGAGTCCCTATGATTCCCCAATTGAGAAGATGAAATTCCCTAATTTGAGTTGGGGTTTCTTCTAATGTTGTGGGTATTGATGTATGTTGATCCAATTGAGTGGATTATGATTGTTTATGCTTGAATTGAGTAAATTCAATGATTTTAGTATGAATTTATATGTACCCATGCCTAACCCATGATTCTAAGATGAATTTTATATAGATGGGTTTTACTCCATGAAAGGGGAATTTGAGGATTTAGATGTATTCATATAGGATTGATATAGTACATTATGGATTCTTGAAAGTGAATCATATAGAGATTAATTGCTTGAGAGTAAAGCATATAGATATGAATTGATTGAGATTATAGTATACATGATGAATTATGACTTGTAGGCTTTGAGATTAGAATTGTCTAGAGACTAAAGCTTATATGTTGAATGATGACTAGTAGGGCTTTGAGAGCAAAGCTTACATGATGAACTATGAGTATTAGGGATTTGAGAGTAAGACTTATATTATAAATGTTTATTTGTAGATAAAATTGTTGTGGAAGGATTTATCCACATGATCTACTCTATGAATGTATGAATGTACAAGTGTGAAAGGTTTTCTCACATAAAATGATTCTAGGTTGAAAGACTTGCTCACCTAAAATGAATCTAAGTCAAAGGACTTTGAGATTTAATGAGGCTTGAGGAGATTACCCATGACCTCCACATGAGTAAGATATGAGGTGAGCTCCCATATTCCTAAGTTAGAAACATGAGGTGATTACCCATGCCATATCATGATGAGCATGAGGTGATTACCCATGTCATGTGATAATGAATGTGAGGTGACTACCAATATTATATAACTTTAAGAAGTAAGGCAAGATGTGAATACCCATTAGCCTTTATACCAAGGTCATGGAGGCAAATACCTATGATCCTTATAAAATGATGTGGAGGCGAATACCTATGTCATACCAAGTTGGACATGGATGCAAATACCTATGATTCCCTAAAATGGACATGGAGGCGAATACCTATGACTATAAAAATAAGGCAAGAGGTGAGTACCCATTGCCCCGTTGGTCCGGTTGACTAAGTGATGCAAGCTCTCGAAATGATCTTAGGCAACAATTTTGAAGAGTGAAACAATTTGACAATATACCTCTTTTGTGGCCAACCTTGTGAGATGTGTGAACTTTGCTTGAACACCTTAGTTGTGGTTTAATTTAAGAATTGTAGTTGCAAATGCAGTTCTACCCATGTATTTTTGGCTTGCTCGAGAGAGAGGTTTTGAAACTAAACTTTTTGATTGATGGTCAGTTGGTACTGGGTTGACATCGGTTCAGCTCAAGAGAGTGAATCCTAAACCCAATTCCACACATTCAACTCGAGAGAGTGAATGGACTAAGGTGTGGGTTGTCCTCATTTTGCATGCTTGTTGATGTTCGAGAGAAATTAACTTGATTCAGGGTAAATTGTTCTAGAGAAAGTTTACCTCCTCTATAGCCTAGCTTACTCACTAATATCTATCTATTTTCTAATAGTTGCAATTACCCATTTGTCTATAATAGCCTATAATCAAATCACATCCCAAGAACCCATTTCATTATTATTATTTCATAATGTTTGCTGCTATTATAGTTGATAATTTTAACCAAAACCCCTTTTATCTGACATTCGTGTAACTCCCTGATTTGAATGATGTTTTTATTCGATAATTTCTATTTCTATGACTGAATTGACCATATTCATACTTCCTTATTGATTCTCAAACACGTATCCCTGTGGTTTTCGACCCCAACTCATTTAGTTGGCTTATATACTGATGTACGATCGTTGAACACCTATAATTGGGTGTGGTGTGCTTGAAACGTTACTTCACAAACCACTGTAAAGTGAAGGGTAATTTGGGTCTTTCAGGTTTTAATTAAAATAAAGTGAGATAATTTTGCCTAAGCCTAGTACATATATATAAGTGATTTTAACCCTTTTAACTCACCATTCAAGTCATTATTTCCAAAAACCCCAAAAGAAATCCCAAAGCTCTTCTCTCAAATATGTCTCTCTCTAGAACTTGAAGAAGAAGAAAGAGTTCAAGCTAGGATCAAGGTCAAGTCTTCAGTCCTCAAGAATTTGTTGGCTTTGTATTCAAGGTATGATGACTTTTCATCCATGTATTCCTTCCATCCATGGAATCCTTATGATTCCCCGATTGAGAAGTAAAATTCCCCAATTTGAGTTAGGGTTTCTTCTAATGTTGTGGTTATTGATGTACGTTGATCCAATTGATTGGATTATGATTGTTTATACTTGAATTAAGTAGATTCAATTATTTTAGTATTAATTTACATGTACGCATGCCTAACCCATGATTCTAAGATGAATTTTATATAGATGGGTTTTACTCCATGAAAGGTGAATATGAGGATTTAGATGTATTGATATATGATTGATATGGTACATTATGGATTGCTTGAAAGTGAAGCATATAAAGATGAATTACTTGAGAGAAAAACATATAGATATGAATTGATTGAGATTAAAGTATACATGATGAATTTTGACTTGTAGGCTTTGAGATTAGAATTGTCTACAGGCTAAAGCTTATATGTTGAATGATGATTAGTATGGCTTTGAGAGTAAAGCTTACAAGATGAACTATGAGTATTACGGCTTTGAGAGTAAAGCTTATATTATGAATGTTGATTTGTAGATAGAATTTATGTGGAAGGATTTACCCACATGAACTACTCTATGAATGTATGGATGTATAAGTCTGAAAGGTTTTCTCACACAGAATGATTGTAGGTTTAAAGGCTTACTCACCTAAAATGAATCTAAGTCAAAGAACTATGAGATTTAATGAGGCTTGTGGAGATTACCCATGACCCCCACATGAGAAGGATATGAGGTGATCTCCCATATTCCTAAGTTAGAAACATGAGGTGATTACCCATGCCATGTAATGATGAACATGAGGTGATTACCCATGTCATGTGATAATGAATGTGAGGTGACTACCCTTATTATATAACTTTAAGAAACAAGACAAGATATGAATACTCATTAGCCTTTATACCAAGGACATGTAGGCAAATACCTATGATCCTTATAAAATGATGTGGAGGCGAATACGTATGATCCTTATAAAATGATGTAGAGGCGAATACCTATATCGTTTCATGTTGTCAATGGAGGCGAATACCTATGATCCTTACAAAATGATGTGGAGGCGAATACCTATGTCATACCATGTTGGACAAGGAGGTGAATACCTATTATTCCCTAAAATGGACATGGAGGCAAATACCTATGATTCCCTAAAATGGACATGGAGGCGAATACCTATGACTATACAAATAAGGCAAGAGGTGAGTACCCATTAGCCTTTATAATAGGCATAGAGGTGAATCTCCTTGTCTTGAAATGTAAAGCAAGAATAATGTGAATTATGTTATGAAGAATGAATAGTTTTGATTATTACTTGAGTGGCCTTCCATGAGATCTGTGACTAGAGGTGAATTCCCATGTCTATAAAATGTAAGCTAAAGATGAGAATGATAGATGATGAGCTTGAATGATGGCCTAAGGTTGCCTACTTTGATGAGTAAGACTAGTGGAGGATTATGCATGTCTTGGCTAAGTATGCCTTGAGGTTACTTTATAGAGTATTCCTTTATGTTATGATGTCTTATGTGCATTGATGATGCTTATGATTTATATTGTCATCTCTTATATTTATGGATTATGTCTTATGATGACTAATACTTATACTTTTCCTATGTTTACTTTTATGCTAATTATCATATTTAGTACATATTTGTACTAACACACACTCTTGCCTACATTCTTATCAAATGTTGGGTCTGGCGATATCGACTTCCATCCCCGTGGCTAGGATCATAGTAGAGCAAGATTTGATATTTTGGTGAGTCCTCATAGCGTTTGCGGATTAGATCACCATGTCCTTATGTTTTTCATTTTATGTTTAGAACTATTGTATGGGCTGTGTCCCAAAGATATTCATGTTTTAGATGGTTTGAGACAAGTGCAATAGAATTCCGCTTGTTTTACAAAGACTTTGATTGTTATTGAAAAATGTTTTAAATTTCCCGGTCATTTCTATTATCTTATGTTATGAAAACTAAGTTGGCTTGTATGAGGCCTCTCGGGGTCTCGTACGCCTTGTTACATCTAGGGGTTATCCCTGGGTCGTGACACGCACACCCCGCGAACGAGGAGCTCCTTACACTAATGCAGAGGTCACCTGAGTTACACTCTTTGACCTCGGAGGGCAGGTTATCCACCACTCCTTGAATACGGGAAAATGGCCCGTGATCATGGAGAAGTAAATAATGCTACACCAACAACACTGTATCAACAATATACCAAGTTCAGGACTTCCCACAATGGGGGCTCACAATTTTTTTGAAACCCTTGATAGAAAATGAACTATTCTACCCAATAAAAATTGAAATTTTAGACTCGATCGAATTGACAAAACCACCAATGGAGATCATCTCATCAAATTGTTGACTGAAGTCAACACTTGCAAGGTAAACACAAAACAAAATGACAAATGCCTCAAAATATTGCGAACACTTTAGGATCTGAACCAAAGGCTGTTTCACTCTAAACTTGGCATTATGGAGCTAACCACAGTGATGGAATTTTCATTCGAGTATGTTTACCAAGAATGTTGACCGAAGTCAAATGTTGACCAGAACATCAAAGTCAAAACGCTTTACGAAAAAAACTTAAAATGAATGCCTCAAAACCCAAACTGACCATCCCACTAGACAAAAAATGGACGTTCCAACCTTATGGAACTGTTAGAAATCTCATATGACATTAGATTCTTTGGATGTTGACTAAAGTCAACTCTTTCACTTCAAAGGCCTCCAAAGAGGTAAAACTCGCCTAAAGATCTTTCGACCACCTCAGAAAACATGTCACACAATCCAACAACACATAAAAGCTATAAGCAAGCTACGAGAAATATTGTCAATAGTTTACTAGATCGTTTAAAAGTTAATTGTTTTAGGAGGATCTGACATGGACGATACAATGGTTTTAGAAAGTTTGAGTAACATAGGCCACCAAAAAATATTTACCGACTTTCATGATACTTGATTAAAATTGGCTGAGTTTTTGTTGCAAAAAATCATTTAATGATTTGAAACACCTCGCAACTTTAATTTTAGAATCTGAATCTTCGTTGTATGTATATACGCTTGCACCAGGTAATATCCTAATTGTTCTTATATGTTAAGGTAAATTCCTATGAGTGGGAAGTGCATTGAAAGTGGTTTAGGATCATAAGTGACCTCTAATACTAAGTTGAGTTCAAAACTATCCTACCGGCTAAGTTATTCATATTAGTTAATGTAAGGGTTAACTTTAAATGACCATATATCTTAGCCTATAATGAATGAGGTGGACCATATCAAATTAAAGTTCTATGAGTCTTCTTTCTAATAATAACAAGTTTATCATTTAGAGTTTGGAGTAAATTGTTATGACCGTTTTATCATAAACTACGCCTAAAGAGTCTTCAGAATCTGCAACTACAAACTCCATTTATGGGTTGTAAATGGAAGTACGACCCGTAGTTTTCAGTCATAAAATCAACTTCTGAAATTCATTTTTAAGGTTTTATTCAAACACTCACAATTATGGATTGTAAAACCATATATTGGTCGTACTTTGGGTCCGTGAACTTAATATTAGGCCTGATTTCCAATTATATGAATACAAGTTGTAATCCCAATTATGGGCCGTAATTTGGGTCCGTGGAATGAACTTCAGAAAGTCAATTTGAAGACTGATTTTTCACGAATCCACTTATGAGTGGTAAACCAATCTACGGTTCATCCTGTCAATTCGTAGATTAATCGTTAGAAACTCCAAATTATGGCCCGTAAATCCAAGTACATAATATTTACCATCAAGAAATATGACAAAATGATAATGATCCCTCTATCCTTAATCAAAATTATAGAATTAAGTGCTAGATATGAAGAACTTATTGATAAAGAGTGCACAAATTGACTATTAGGTATCCTAAGCTCACTGATGAGATTATCGGAATTTGCTTCAAGTAGGATATAATGGAATAACACACGCCATACCAAGAAGTTTTAACTACCAATATCAAACAAGTACGCCTAAATATTTGAGCCTTGTTAATGGAAAAGATCTTAATAGAGAGTGCCATTTATTTAATTGGGTTTTAAGAAAAAAAACAAATAACTCTAAGCTTTGAAACAATAGCAATATCGAGTGGAGACAAAAAAAAAGTGACCATTGCACGAACACAAATATAATTTCAAACATAAAGAAAAATTGAAAACGAGAATATCAATTTAAGTCTTTTCAACTCTTCTAGATAAAATCAAAAAAGATACCAACTTTTGCAACATGTTCCGGTCAAACAATGGACTTTACTAAAACATAGCTTCATCCAATCTAATAAACAAAGATTAATGTGATGTAAGAACTTAAGAGAGTCTTTATTAGAAATTGTAAAAGAATAACACACTCTATGAGCATAGGATTTCCCACATAGTTCTCAGCTTAAGGGGTTCACAGGTTCAGACTAGTATTAACAGGCAGCATGTAGTACATAAAAGAAAAATAGATTAAAATTTATCCATTAAATCTGTCTTTACACATAAAATAATAATTGTTCTTCAATTTCAAATAAATCGAGTCAACTTTACAAAATTATTGCAAATCATATCCGTCATACCATAAGAGAATTAATAAGCACTCAAATTTGTCAATATATTAGAAACAATAATAAATACAAGATCTCAATCTCCAAAAATTTGAGTCACCTATATGAAATTATCACTGATCACATCGCCTTATTTAAACTTATATGAAATTTATATTAGCAAATATATTATAATTTTTTTTTTAGATGTTGAGGTGAGTAATGAGGGGTGTAGCTTGAGTCTTCTCACTCGTCTTCTTTGCTCACCCTCACCCTTTAGAGATTGGGGCATAACTAAAAAATTCAAAAGATGTTAGAGGTCTCAAATTCATCTGAAGTTGGAGAATTTTTTTTTTTTTTTAAACTAAGAAAAATGCATCTACAATATTGTCCATATCGAATCACAAATAAGTTGAGTTGATTATATGAAAGCATCACTCACCATATCTGTCAGGACCCAATTCCTCAAGTCATGATGACATTTACTATAATCCACTAGTATGCTGGCAAACCCGTATCTTGGAACTACAAGTAATGGGATTGAGGGTAAAAAACTAAACTTAAACTAAAATAATAACATAAATAACAAGAATCATAGATGAGGAAGAGGAAGCAAGCAAAAATATATATACAGAAAAAGAGATCCCTCCTACAACCAAGAATTCACATGTACAAAGCAACTAACAAAATGAGTACAAGTCTCAAAAGTGGACCATAGAAACAAGAATGTCTCAAAAGGTAGAAGACAAGTCAATATATATAGATGGAGACTGGTATATCACAAAATGCTGGTAGCTAGTGCTCAGACCTGCATCACGAAAACAGATGCAGAGTGTAGTATGAGTACCAAAATAACATGTACCCAGTAGGTCTCGTAGTCCGACTGAGTGATTAGTTTGAGATTTCGACACACTTAGGGCTTTGTTTTGATAGTTTATTGTTATCAAATTCTTAATTTATGCACTAAACTAATGTTAAAGTGTTGATTTGCAACATTTTAGGGTAAGGAGCAAGGCAAGGATACTACCGGGCAAAAAGGAGCAAACAAGCTGACAAAGTGAAGAAAAGCGATCTTGGTGATCGCCAAGACCACTCGGCGAACCACCGAGTGTCTCTTTAACTTGCCTAAAGGTCCAGCGTGTCAGCCATGGTGAAGAACCAACTTGGTGAAATAAATGAGCAATTGACGGATTGTCGAACGACTCTGCAATGGCAACTTTGATCGCCTAAAGTCACAGAACCCTGAAGACAAATGGCCAATGCCAAATGGCGATGGAATGGAGTACAGGGCGGATCACCGACCTATTTGGCGAGGCCTGACTTATTCCACCCAATGGTCTTTCAGGACAAATTTTGGGCAACTATAAATTGGAATTTTAAATGAAATTTAAAGAGTTTCCAGAGAGTTCTAAACACCATGTTTTAGAGTTGGAGTTTTTCTCTTAGTTTTTTAGTTCCATTGTAGGGTTTGAAGCTTTTGAGGCTCAAACATTAGGAATTGGAATTGGGTTTTTGAATCTAATAACTTTGTAACATTGTAAAGGCTTGGCGACTATTACCCAGGTGATGTCCAATCGAGTTGGTAATAATTTTTACCTTTTTTCGATGTTTAGCTAAAACCCCAATTCTTGGGGTGTGATCATGTGATTATGGGCTGAATTAGCTTATGTTTATAGTTAATTACTAATTTAAATGCTAAATTGATGTGGGTTAATTGATAGCTGTGTTTTAAACTAAGAATTGTAGTTGCAAATGCAATTCGAACTTAGAATTCAAGGCTTGCTTGAAAAAGAGGTTTTAGAATCAAAGCTTTCAATTGATGATTGTAGTAATTGGGTTGATATGGGTTTAGCTCGAAAGAGTAAATCCTAATCTCAATTTTACCTATCTAGCTCGAGAGAGTAGATAAATTAAGGTGTGGGCTGTTCTTATTTGCTAAGCTTGTTGATTGTCACGACCCAGGGGTACCCCCTAGACGTAACATGGCGTACTTGACCCCAAAGGGGTCTTATACAAACCCTTAGCATCATAACATAGGTAATAGAAATAAAATATGGGAAAATTTAAAACTTTTACAATTGAAGTCATTTTCATAAAATAAAGCAGAAGCCTTTATTGCATCTTTGTCTCAAACCATCTATTTAACTTTTAAGTAAAAGTCTTGGGACGCAGCCCATACAAAGTCTAAAACATAAAGAAATGACATAAAGGAATAATGGGTTTGTCCTCGAAGCTATGAGGACTCACCAAATCTTCAACTCTTCTTGCACCTTAGACACCTAGCCTCCAAAGCAACTCAATCTCTGAAACCCTACATTTGATTCGAATGTAGGAAATATGCGTTAGTACAAAATGTACCAAGTATGAAAGCTAGCACAACATCATAAGAGCATCTCAAAATGGTTAGTCAACATAAGAAATAAGCATAAGAGATAATAACATAGTCATAGCATAATTGTCAACATAAGCATCATATAATCATAAGTCAACATAAGACACAATAATTGAGCATAGGAGTTAAGTCATAATCAAAATAAGCATAATTGACTCTTAGTCATCAACACCATAATATAACCATTCTCAAGTAACCTCAAAAGCATACATGTGCAAAGCATGAATAGCATCCCATAATACCACTCAAAGCATGTATCCCCTTTTGGTCATCTTAATCATAGTCTATATGCATGGTTAAGTCTTATGACTTTCTACCATAAGGAAACCATACTTCTAAGTAACCTCAAGGCACACTTGTGCAAGGAAAGAAAGGCATCCCATACTACCCTTCACACTAAGCATAACCTTGAAGTCATCCTAGTCAAATTCACCCTACTTTGGTATCACTATTGGCTTACTTCATTTAGACAAAGGAACTATCACCTTTAGTCAATCATATCTTGGAAGGAATCTATAGCAACAATCCATCAAGCATAACTCATGTAAGACAACACTCATTAGGTAACCTTTAGTCATACTTGTGCAATGCATGAGTAGCATCCCATACTACTACTCATACTAAGTACTTCTTTAGGTCATCATACTCATGTTCCTCAATTAGGGACTAGCCCTCTTTTATACTAAGTCTATCTTAGTTCCTTATTGTTTTGAACCCTAAGAGATACTATACGGGGGATGAACCCATGGATGAATAAGCTAAACATGCCTTGATTCAAAGCCCTAAATAAATCTTGATTTAATGATGAAAATCGACCTAGGTTGCTGACCTCTTCCTTCTCCTCTTCTTCTTCTTCTTCTTCTTCTTCTTTACTTCTAGAGAGAGAATTTCTTGGAGAGGATTTGGGGTCTTAGATGAATGAGTTAATGACTTAGTTTTAGGGGCCTATTAAGATTATATAGGTGGTTAAATAACTAACTAACCGACCTACCTTAACCCCTAATTAATTACTAACTTAACCCCTAAACACCTAACTAAAAAGTAAACACTTAAAAACTGTGTTGACCTACGAGACCACCACCCACGGACCGTGGGTGGGCCTACGGGGCGTACCGCACCTCCGTAGGTGCTGGTCAGAGGCTCAACTTGGCAGGCCTTGACCCACGACCCCAACCCATGGGGTGTGGGTCCACCTATGGCCAGCAGGTGCCAAGCGTGAGTGGACTGTTTTTTTGGCAGATTTTTGGGCTGTTTTGAGGTCTTCTTCAAGGACCCCTTGGGTGGCCCTTAGGGGGTCATACCTTGACGCCCTAACCCCTAAACCTCCATTCTAAGTACGGGAATAGTTTTTATGAGTTTTAATCATCATACAACACTCCAAAACTCTTACAAAAAACTCTAAGACTCTCTAGTTCAAATTATTAGCTTCCGAGGTGTTACAATATCTCCCCCTTGGGATCATTCGTCCTCGAATGACAATTCTAAAAAGTCACAATTCTAAACTAGCAGCCCATTATGCATGCAGTACTTCTAAATATACACAACCAAGCAAGAAAACTTCAAATCCAAACTAAAGTCATTCAATGCAACACAACGGAGTAGGAACTACATCCACCAACCCAAAATGCATGAAATTCCAAATTTACTCATTTTCAAGGAGAAACTATCATTTCCTAACTAAAACATGCTCAAAATACATTCATGGAGCCTAAATGCAATTTACTCTAAAAACGCATCTATTTCAAGGAGGAATCTTTCAACTCCAGAACTAAGGCATGCTCATTATTCAACTCATGAAGTTGATATGCAACTCTACTCAAATGCACTACAATATGAGGAAAACAATGCATATAAGTCATTTCTAACAAGACCTAGGCATTTTCATAAAAATGCATATAAGGAAATCGTGGCAACACATAAAGCACACAATAACCCTATTAGGTAGGCACACTATCTCCCCCTTGGGAGTAAGCCTATAGCAACTTTTTTAAACATCATTTATGCTAAAAACAACCTCAAAGTCCATCATAACAAGTCACCAAAGACAAGGAATCCGAAAATTTACTAAAGCATAAAGCACATATCAGAAGGGACATGAGGAGATCACTCTTGATCTTCTCTAGATTGGAGAGCATAAAGCCTATGATTACTTGGGAGCATTGGACTTGGCCTCCCTCACTTTAGCCCTAAGGATTGGACAATCTCTCTTCTTGTGACCCTCATTACCACAACCATAGCACCTCTCCTTTCCAGCTAGACACTTACAATAATGCTTTCTTCCACACTTGGAGCAAGTAGGCTTAAGCAACACAGATTCACTATTACTCCCTCTTAGAGGCTTAGGTTTAGACACCCTCTCTTGGTTGGAAAGGTTTTGTTAGGTCCTAGGTTGACCATATCCATCGGAGCTAGCATTGGAGAAATCCCCATCACTGGTTCTAGGTCTCTTAACTTCCCTATTCTTGTTTTGGAGTTTCTCATCCTCCATTTGTTGAGCATACACCATAAGATGAGATATATCTATATTATCATGAAGCATTGCCAAACGACATTCTTTCCTTACCAAACTAGACACACCCGTCATAAACCTATTGATCTCATCCCTAGAATCCGCCACCAAAGACGGAGCATACTTGGACAACTTAGTGAATTTTATGGAATATTCTTGAACACTCTACTTCCTTGACGAAGGTTGATAAATTCTTCTACCTTAACTTCCCTCATCTCTCGGAGAAAGAACCTATCAAGAAATTCTTTCTTGAACACCTCCCAATCTATGGGACCCGCCTCTACCAGCCTATTCCTCTTCCATTGAGTATACCATACTTGGGCCACATCCTTCAATTGGTAATCGTCTAACTCCATTTTCTCTATAGAAGTTACCCCCATGGCATCTATTATCTTGTAAACCTTTTCCACAAAGTCTTGCGGGTCTTCACCCACTTTGGAACCAAAGAACATATGAGGGTTCATCCTTGTGAAGTCTCTGAACCTTGAAGCCACGGTGCTCTAGCATCCCTATTGACTTGAGCTATTAAAGCATGAGTCAATGTTTGGAGAGCCGACCTTATTTCCACATTTGTCATAGCCCCCTCTTAGGAGCTTGAGGAGGAGCTTGTGGTGGAACTTGGAGAGGAACCTCTTGCTCCTCATCACCTTCCTCATTTCTCCTAGAATTATCCCTTGTATTAGCCATACCCTAAAAACCCATAGGGCACTGATTAGAAAAAAGGGCCTACTAAAGCCAAACTCTATAGCACGACATAGAGAATGAATAAGTGAGATTTCCTAAACATCCAATAGCCTCCTATTCATGTGTGCTTAACATTTGTGAACAAGACTCTACTAGACGTGGTTGAGACAATCCTAGAACCATTCTAAACCTTGTGCTCTGATTACTAAATTTGTCACGACCCAGATGTACCCCTTAGACGTAACATGGTGTACTTGACCCCGAAGGGGTGTCATACAATCCTTAGCATCATAACATAGGTAATAGAAATAAAATATAGAAAAATTTAAAACTTTTACAATCGAAGTCATTTTCATAAAATCAAGCAGAAGCCTTTACTACATCTTTGTCTCAAACCATCTATTAAACTCTTGAATAAAAGTCTTTGGACGCGTCCCATACAAAGTATAAAACATAAAGAAATAACATAAAAGAATAATGGGTTTGTCCTCGAAGCTATGAGGACTCACTAAATATTCAACTCTTCTTGCACCTTAGATACCTAGCCTCCAAAGCAACTCAATCTCTGAAACCATACATTTGATTAGAATGTAGGCAATATGTGTTAGTACAAAATGTACCAAGTATGACAACTAGCACAACATCATAAGAGCATCTCAAAATGGTTAGTCAACATAAGACATAATCAAAGCATAATCGCCAACATAAGCATCATATAATCATAAGTCAACATAAGACACAATAAATGAGCATAGGAGTTAAGTAATAATCATAATAAACATAATTCACTCTTAGTCATCAACACCATAATAGAACCATTCTCAAGTAACCTCAAAATCATACATGTTAAAAGCATGAATAGCATCCCATAATACCACCCAAACCAAGTATCCCTTTTTGGTCATCTTAATCATAGTCTATATGCATGGTTAAGTCTTAAGCCTTTCTACCATAAGGAAACCATACTTCTAAGTAACCTCAAGGTACACTTGTGCAAGGCATGAAAGGCATCCCATACTACCCTTCAGACTAAGCATAATCGTAAGGTCATTCTAGTCATATTCACCCTCCTTTGGTATCACTATTGGCTTACTTCATGTAGACAAGGGAACTATCACCTTTAGTCAATCATATCTTGGAAGGAATCTATAGCAACAATCCTGTCACGCTTCAAATCCCATTAAGACGGACAGGCACCCGATGCCCTAAAGGCCTGAGAGAACCAACATGTAACTTGTGCTTATTATGCATATAACCATGACAATCTTGTGACAAGTTCACATAGGATGCAGCGATACGAACTGACAAAAGTAGACCCAAAGCTTATATACAAGACTTGGCCGTTGAGGCCACAACTTGTTAAGATGCAACTGAACCATATACATAAGTCTACAAAGCCTCTAAAAGATATAAAACCTTAGAGTAGGTCGGGACAGACCCCGCCTTACTTTTAACTACGATACAATACCAAAATACCAAGGACTCAGTAAAGCTCCGAAGCAACCTGGAGCTCACCAAAAGTAGCTGAGTGTCGTGTGCTCCTACTGAGGAGGTCTACTAGCTGGAGTACCTGAGCCTGCAGCATGAAATGCAGCGTCCCCTGCGAGGGATGTCAGTACGAAAAAAATGTACTGAGTATGTAAGGCAATAACATATATAAAATAAGAGTTTGAATGAAACCAAGTATCAATATATGTGTGCATAAATCAGAACAAAATACCACCTCTGTTAACTTTTGTGGGATCATACATGTTACATTCTTGTCTTTACCTTTCTGTGTGTTATGCTCTTTATAAGGCATGTGATACGAATGACCAGCTGATCAGTGGTAGAAGAGAATGACCCATGCTAGGCATTTTAACCCTTGGGATGGGGTCCTCATAATTACTCAAATTGGGATCGACCCATGCTAGGCTTTCACCCTTGAGCTGCCACCCTTCTATACTAATTGGGATCGACCCATGCTAGGCTTTCGCCCCTGAGCTGCCACCCTTAATTATACAAATTGCTTCACTTAGATTCTTTAATCTTTGAGATTGTTATTTTGGTGGTCATAATCATTTATAATATTTGGAACTACGGACCAGTAATAGAAGACATGAAAATAATACTTCAAGACAATAACAATGACATAAGGAGCTGTGTAACATCAATGCATTACTTGTGAGCTTAAATGACACAATTGACTTCAACTGAATATAGAGTACTGAACATATAATGACGTAATTCTATACACTAAGGAGAGGGGGAAATATTGTTAGCTATTTGGAGATCATACACTACCACTATATTTCCTTTACTAGGAATAGAACTTAGGAAATTCACTTATTGATATTAATCGCAAGTAATTTCATGCCAAGGAATATGGAATCGAATAACCATACATACCTTATTTTCTGACCAATACAACTGTCACGATTCAGCCTCCCTTCTTGGATGCTAATCTACAATATAAGTCATGATTAAGCTGATGTCAGCAGCTAATCACATTAAGGCCCTCAAAAACTAGTATCTAAACACTTGACGGAAAGTAGGCCCATACAACCTTTAAACAAATGGTGAACCACCACACCCTTCTTCTATACATTAATACAACTTCACGCATTCTTTGTCAAGATACCCAAACTGCCCCCAACAACAATATACATAAGGCAACGACTATCAATCCCTAAAAATCTTTCAGCATAATAGGAGAATATTGACTCAAGGATTTATCACCATCCATTAGTTGTTGATAAATATATACAAAATTCTCCACCTCAAACCTGTATTTAAAGAGAGGCAAGAATGGGCAGTAGTCTTACCTTGGTTTCTGGAAATTTATCCTCTAAACTTGTACTTCAAGAACTGAAACTCTCCTTCAAACTTTTACTTGAAAAGGGGGACAATACTCAAGAACCCCAAGGTGTTTTAGGGCTACTGATTGAAGCCAAGAGAGAAACTTAAGAAATCTAAAAATTTTGCAAGTTAAAAATGGAGCAAAAGATCTGATCTTTATCCCTTTAAAAGGGAGGTGTAATGGCCGACTTTCTTGGAAAATTTTGGGCCATATATTGTCAAGTAGGTGACCCACCTACCTGACCTTTTAACTTGGGCCTTTGGTGACTTCAGCACTTGTTGGGCCTTACTGCCAATTATCCCTTTATTCTTGTCAATTTAGGCCATAATTAATGCAAGTAAGTGATCCACCTACTTGGACTTTTCACTTGGGCCTTTTTGGACTTAAGACTATTGGGCCTTGGCTATCCATTTTCCCCTTATTCTTCTACTAAACTTGGGCCAGATTAATGCAAGTAGGTGGTAGTGCACTTGGCCCAATTACATGGTCAAAAAAGAGTCATAGTAGGTGATGCACCTTCTTGGTCCTTTGGGCTGGTCAATAAGTCAAAGTAGGTGATGCACCTACTTGTCACCTACTAGCTTAATTAAGTCAAGCAAGCAGCTCGATTATTTTATTCCATTTTCTAAATATTAATCCCTTTTTCTTCAACTTAGCACTTAATTTTCAACTTAAGCTCAATTACCACCTTACTGTCTCTAGTTTAAATACTCCCGTTAGAGTTAACTTGCAGTACACATGCTGAAACGTGCAAGGCATCACATCACCTTCCAATCTAGTTTAAACCAACGCTAATCATATAAGAAACATGGTCCCTCACCTATACTGTAAGGCTATGTCAAGTATCACAAGAATAGAACAAACATATTCATAATATGGGCTGTTACAAATCCATCAAGCATAACTCATGTAAGATAACACTCATTAGGTAACCTTTAGTCATACTTGTGCAATGCATGAGTAGCATCCCATACTACTACTCATACTAAGTACTTCTTTAGGTCATCATACTCATGCTCCTCAATTAGGGACTAACACTCTTTTATACTAAGTCTATCTTAGCTCCTTTTTGTTTTGAACCCTAAGAGATACTATACTAGGTACATCTTAGTTCATCATGCTTGAACCCTTGGAGATGCTACTTAAAGCATAATCTTAGTTCATTACTAATCTTGTTTAATTAGGATATAGCCTTGACCGACATGAGAATACATGAGTTATCACATGATCTCCCATGGTGTTACCCATACCATGATGAGTTGGTCCACTTGCCTAAGGTAGGACCAGTTTGTTAGCTTAGTCGGATCCACTAGCTAGCTTTCCTACGGGACATGTAGGTGCCAAGCGTGAGTGGACTGTTTTTTTTTACAGCTTTTTGGGCTGTTTTGAGGTCCTCTTGAAGGTTCCCTTGGGTGGTCCTTGGGGGGTCGTACATTGACGCCCTAACCCCTAAACCTCCATTCTAAGTTAGGGAATCATTTTTACTAGTTTTAACGTTCATACAACACTACAAAACTCTTACGAAAAGCTCTAAGACTATCTAGTTCAACTTACTAGCTTCCGGGATGTTACATTGATGTTCGAAAGAAATCACTTGAATCATGATAGTTTTTTGAGAGAAAATTATTTTACTTATAGTCTAGCCTACCCACTAATATTTAGCTATTTTTTGGTAGTTTCAATTACCCGTATAGTGAAATTTTCCTATAATCGATCACATCCCAAGAACTCCTCTCTATATTGTTGTTTCCTTAGTTTTTGATTTTGTTGTAGCTGATAATTGACAATCCAAACCCCCCATTTGACATTTGTTGTCATCCCCTTAGACTAGTTTACATGTATTTTATCAATAAATTATATTCCTATAACCGAATAGACCTCTTTATAACTTCATAACTAAATTTAGACACGTACCACTCACTGTGTGTTCGACCCCAACTCTTCGTTCGATTTTATACTATTTAACGATCATTTACACCTAGAATCGGATGAGGTGTACTTGAAACGTTAATAAAAAATGGCGCCACTGCCGGGGAGTGGTGTTGTTTAAAATTCTATTACTGAAGTTGAATTGTGATCTTTTTGGTTGTAGTTGAATCGGCTTACATTGGTTTGTGTTTGTGTTGCTTGTTTTGAACAGAGAAAGAGATGAGCGTAAACGAAAGTAATGGTAGCCAAGTTGGTCACCAAGACGATATTGAGAATCTTAATGATGTGAATGACCCAATTCAATTGGGCGATGTTGGTGTAATTCGTCTACCTCCCGTTGAGGGTAATGTTGTCTTCCATGTTACGAGCACAATGCTACAACTCCTCCAAATGAAAGGATTATATGGAGGGCTGGCCCATGAAGACCCCCATCAGCATATTCAGAACTTCGTGGATGTTTGTGGTCCGTTCTCATTTAAGAACATATCACAAGAATCGGTCTGTCTTAGGTTGTTTCCATTCTCTTTGATAGGTGAAGCTACCAAATGGTTATCTTAGTTACCGAGGGACTCCATCACCTCATGGGATGAACTTACTACAACTTTCCATGTGAGATTCTTTCCCGTGTCAAAGATGATGACGCTCAGGGATAGTATCCAAGGTTTAAAACGCTTGGAGGGTGAACCAATCCACGAGATGTGGTTGAGATTTAAGAAGTTGGTACTTTAATGCCCGACTCTCAGACTGCCAAACCATATATTGTTACAATACATCTATATGAGTCTTGACTCGGTGAACAAAGGAGTTGCTGATCAACTTGTTCCCGGAGGTATAATCCAACAATCCTATGAAATAGCGTCTCAACTCCTTGATGGCATGACCAATATCAATAGGGCATGGTACACTCGTGAAGACCAAGTCTCTCCTCTCACTTTTAGAATGACAAAAGAGCAGATCGAGAAGGATCAAGAGGGAGACCAAAACATGGACAAAATGATGACTCAACTAGATATCTTGGCGAAAAATGTGATAGGAAGTGATTTAAAAAGTGTAAATGTTATGGGTGTTGGTGGAGTAAACCTCGAAGAAGCACTGTACAATGAGGAAATAAACTTCCTAGCTAATCAAGGAGAAGGATTTCATTCGAACTATCCAAGGCCAAGTGGAAATTCGGGTTGGAATAGAGATGATGGATGGAGAGACTGTGATAGGGAATGGCGTGATCGTAATACTACTTGGAAGGATAGCTATAGTGACAAGGAAATATCCTACCTCATGAACGCCAAAAGCCTAAGGATCAAAGAGCTGACCCGGAGAGCTTCTGTACGGAAGATATGCTCTCACGCATTCTCAACAAAGTTGAAGGGTCGGACAAAGTGTTAAAAGAGATGAAAGAGGATGTGTCAACACTAAATCAGATGGTCACCTCAAACTCAGTGTCTATAAAGCAGCTAGAGACACAAATGGGTCAAATCTCGACTCTTTAAAATCCAAGGCCAAAATGAGAGGTTCCTTGTGACACAATGGAAAACCCCAAAAATATAGCTTGAATGGGTATTTTCGTCGAGCCACGATGTTAAATAAGGTGCTTCTTGGGAGGCAACCCAAGTTTTTGATGTTTTAAAGGTTGTTCTTGAATAACGGGTATTGATTGTGCAGATTGAAAAGTGAAAGTGTTGGAAAGTGGAAATTAAGTAAGCTAAAAGTCCAATCGGTGACTCACCGAATAGGTCGGCGAACCCGACTTGGACCGCTGATGGAACCACCCAGCTTGATAGGAAAATCTATAAAATTCGGCGAGCCAAAGGCTCATTGGTGACTCACCAAACCGGTCGGCGAGCTGGACTTTGTTCGCCATTTGAACCCCCAAATTGCTGGAAGTTCTGTAAAACTCGGCGAGCCAAAATACCACCTGGCGCATTGCCGAGTGGTTTGGTGGGCGCGACTTACTCTACCAAATGGAGCGCGAACTGAAAGCTTTTAAAGGCCAAACAATTTTAAAATTAAAAAACCCTTCATTTTCTCTCATTTTCAACTCTTGTACTCTCACCCCGATATTATATTGTTCATATTTTTGCACTTTTATTCTCATTTCTCTTGGGAACTTTACTCAAGATTGTGGAATTCTTCGCCGCCTCGCATTTCAACTATTTTTTGGCATAAAGGTTGGTTTTCCGAACCCCAAACTCCATATGTGGTTGAACTCGAATGAAAATGGCATTTTTTGTCTCATATTCTTTGGTAATCATTCTATGATCGTTTGTTTGCCTAATCTTGAATGAAATCGTAATTAATAGGCATTAAATATTGATTCATGTGTCCTTGCTTGTTTAAATCGAGTCAAAATTGTTGGGTTGTGTTAAAAATGTTTAGGGTCTAGCGGGGTGAAGTCTCAGTAACCCCAGAATGTGCTAAATGTCGTGTTTGGCCTAATGATGGAGCGGTTGACATCATTCTTAATGGCAAAAGACGTCAAATGACCAATTTTAGCCAAATCAAGGGAATCTTGAGTATCCCAAGGGAATGGGTAGTATGGGTCTTACTTTAATTTCATAGTGTAGGTGTTTAATTTTGATTTCGAGGGGTTTCGGGCTTGATTCTGAAGTTGGGGTGAAATTTGGAACGAAGGGCCATTTAGCGAGGTGGGTCGAGCTCGCCGATCGGTTCGGCATTTCGCCTAAGTCCCCCCAGATCGCCCTTAATTTCCCTAAAGCTAGTGTTTTTGTTCTGTTACTTTTGGTGATACGCATGAGCTCACCAAGCTCACTCGGTGACTCACTGAAAATACTGTTTGATCGCCCTTCTGCACCCCTAATTCCTTAAAATACACCGTAACTTTTGGCGAGCTACTTTTAGTTCGCCGATTGGTGTCGGATATATACCGAATGGCCCTGGACATTGCTGACCAACTTTGAATTTTTGACGACTCGCCGATCGGTCCGGTGAGTCTTTCTTCAACTTTTTTTCTACACTTTTTCTGGAACTTTTTTTAATGCTTTTCATTTTGTTTTGCAGGAATGACTACCCAAAGTCACCAGTAGAGACATGCTGCCCCGAAAGTGGACATGATGATTGGTTATAGATGAGGATGCAACTACATCCAAAGAAAAGGCAACAAAGCTACCTCTAAAGGGAGGTAAAGGCAAGGGCAAAGAACCCGTAGTTGTGCCTCCTAAGGAGGAAAGTTAAGATAGTGAGCGGGTCTATGAGACTCACCTCATCAGACAACGTGAGGGATTCACAAGATTGTCAGGCTTCCATCTCTGAGCCTGAGGACGACCAGTTATTGCAGGCCTGGAGAGTACAACTTTGCTCCAAGGCGATGCATGATCCGTCTAGGATCCCGGTGGCTCAGACTTCTCCTCCTCCAGTTGCAGAACCAACACAAACTGTGGTCCCCGTGCCACCAGTTAGGGTCCTCCTCCCCGATCACTCAACAGACTAAAGGTCGAGGGATTGAAGACCATATTAAAGGAGAAGAGATTGTCCATAGATGGTGTGGTGGAGAGACATCTAGCAGTGTGGGACACTCTTAGGTTCTACAGATTCGAGGTATTCACCAAGCCCCGTGGCCTATACATTCCTACTTGGGTCCGGGAGTTCTACTCAACCTACATTGACTTGGTGCCTCAGGGGAAGAAGAAGGCTAGTGCCTTCAAGCCCGTAGACTTTGTGGTGGTTTGAGGAAAGAAGGTTAAATGCAACAGCGATGATATAAATAATGTGTTTGAGCATGCTACTGACATCATGCATTACTACGAGAGTATGATCAAGACACAGACTTTGTATGACCTAAAAGGTTCGCTAGCCCCTCTTCTTTCTGACATCACCCCGAGGTGGATTGAGGCTAGAGCATCGAGAGAGAAGAAAGATCTTAATGTGGCAGCTAGATATAAGGTTGGGTTTATCAGCAGCTCGATCATGCTGTCCCAGAACGAGTCTATTCTCTACCACAAAAAGGCGGCCTGTCTTGGGTCTATCGTTGCCATGAGAGCCAAGCAGCGCAAGACGTCTCTCTCATTTTCGGTGTTGATCACCGAGTTATGTCGACGGGCCTGAGTTCCACTAGATGAGAAGAAGGATGTCGTGGTTACACCCACATCTTCTACCGAAAAATCCCCTTCTCTAGTCTTGGGAAATTAAGCGACGCATCCACATAAGCACAAGAATTTTGTTCTTTTGAACAAGCCTTCTAAATCCAAATTTTTTGTCCTTTTATTTGAGTTCATAATAATAATCGGTGTATAGAGGTTGTGTACATGCGGGACGAGGCTGACATGAGAAGGGTAGCTCCAGTGGAAACATCCCCGTAGGTTGACAATGATATGATACTTGTAGAGGCAAGCATGCCTACTCCAGCCACTAGGCCTACAATTACTTATAGCTCCACTCATTCTAATATTCCTGAAACTTTTTCTGCACCTTACCCCCTAGATCTTCTATTGTAGTTACTTCTGCTCCCCGACCTTCGATCACTTAGGTGGTGCTGTTCAAAATAGGCTATTTAGCCTAATCTACCGATGTGCGAGCCTCCCGATTAAAGGCCGCTATTCCTGGGATGATCGAGAGGGCCATTACTACTGCTTTGACACCCTTAAGAGTTGAGATTGATAGCCACAAGTTGGCCCTAGATGCCTTGACGGTGAGAGTAAATGAGTATGAGAAGGGCCAGGGAGCAACTGATGTTGTGACGACCTTAAAGGCCGATATTACTAGGTTGAGAAGAGATGTGGACCAATTAAAGTCCACTGATTTTACTTCATTGTTTGGGGCGGTGGAGATCCCTGATGGCCCGAGCACCGATGTTCCAGCTTATTTTGATGTGCCTCCGGCTACCACGGGAGATGAGGTTAGAGCTGATGATGTTGTTGCAGAGTTCGAGGCTGAGACTAATGATGAGCAGCTTGGTGTTCGTGAGAAGACTATATATGAGGACTTGGCTGACTTGGAGGGTGCTATGTTCGATACTGAAGACATGCATCACTTCAGGATACTTCGATGGTGGGCTCTAGTGGAGCCAAGGATGCTGAGACACCCGACGTTGATTCCCCGAGATATGGAGTTACTGTGTGCACACTTCACCCTAGGCCTAACCTGGCAGAATGATTACTTTTACCTCCCTCTTTGTTTATTTATTAAGTGTTGGATTTTAGTTGCATTTGAGGACAACTGCATATTTTTGTTAGTGGGGTGAGGTATTTCCATACCAACCTCTGTTGTGGCCTGTTTTGTGAATATTGATTTTGATTGTGTTTTTGTGAATATTGAGCTTATTGAGTTATATATATATCTTTGTTATGGAATTGTCGTTGTTAATAAATTGTGGCCCCTTTGTTTTGACATGAAAATGGTTTTGAACCAAGTTTTACAATTTTCCACCTCTTTTGTGTGTGATTGTGGCTATTCTTGTACAATTTTGAGTGTCGATTGTGGTCAATACCGATGACTTGAATAGTGCTCTTAATTGAACAAAATGAATGTGCGGCTACGATGAGGCAAACTAAGTTACATAGGCAATATGTGTACTTTTAGCATCTCGTTGGGACTAGCCGATTGTCGAATGAGTCTCTTGTGATGAAATGGCATGATAGTTAGAAAGTGTGGAGTCTTGTTTGATAATTGTATCAATGCCTTGTGTGGTGAGGCTACCTTGAACATTGCGTTTGATGACACCTAGAATTTGACCCGTTGGTCCGATTGATCGAGTGAAGCAAGCAATTGAAATATCTTAGGCAAAAGTTTTGAAGAGTGAGCCAATTTAACAATATACCTCTTTGTGGCCAACCTTGTGAGCTGTGTGAACCTTGCTTGGCACCTTTTGAACCTATCATTTTCTTGTAAGAAACTTGAGCAACTTTGACCTCTTTATCCCATCACCCATAACCTTCATGAAGTAGCGGTTTGTTTGAATAGCCAACTTAGGCCAAAAGCCTAAGTTGGGGGTGTGGTGTAAAAGAAGGAAAGTCAAGAAGTGTGAAGATTCCCCCTTTGATGGATTGTTTTGAAAAAGATAGAACCCCTCCATATAAAAAAAGAAGAAAAGAAGAAAGAAAAGAAAAAGACGGAAAAAGAGAAAAAGTTGTGAAATAAAGTGTGTGAAAATAATGAAGAAAAATGGGGTATCCAGTGATTCATGTTAAGTTGAATAATGGGGTGGATTATGAGCATGATTTGTGTGTGAAGGAGAAGTAGAAAAAGAAATGTGTAGGCCATACTTCATGAACGTAGAAGCCACTAAGCCTAAATGACCATACCTTTACACTCAACCTCCTTACAAGCCTTAAAAAGACCTTTGTGATCTTTACTGAGCTAAAATGAATGTTGATTGGAAAATAAGGGCAAGCCTATGGGTGGGGTCATGCATGTGTTCATATTTGTGAGTGTAAGAGTTGTATTTGATTCCAGGACTTTAAATTTTTGAGAAACTTTGTGTGATTTGGAATCATATTTGTTGTGAGGGCATTTGAGTACCTTTGTTGAGCTTGAACTTGCATTTAAAGCAAGCATTGTGAGCTTGAGTCACAATTTGAATCTTTGAGTGTACAATTGATCATTGTATGAGTAATTTGAACCTTGTTGTGTGCATTGATGTTGAGTCTTATGCAGCACTATTTTTAGACATCCTTCTTGAACTAATTGATCTTGAATTTTACTTGACGACAAGCAAAAGTTTAAGTTGGGGGTGTTAATGAGTTCGAGATTTTGACTCATTTAGGGCTTTGTTTTCATAGTTTTAGTGTCCTAAAATGCTTAATTTATGCTCTAAAATGATGTTAAAGTGTTGATTTGCAGTATTTAAGGCTAAGGAGCAATGCAAGGAAACTACAGGGCAAAAAGGAGCAAACAAGCTGAACAAGTGAAGAAAAGCGATCCTGGTGATCGCCAAGACCACTCGGCGAACTGTCGAGTGGCTCTTTAGCTCGCCTAAAGTTCCAGCATGCCAGCCCTAGTGAAAAACTAACTTGGCGACAACAATTGGCAATCGGCGGATCACCGAACGACTCCGTGATGGCAGCTTTGATCGCCTAAAGTCACAGAACCCTGAAGACAAATGGCCAATGCCAAATGGCGAACGATTGGAACAAAGGGCGGATCGCCAACCTGTTTGGTGAGGCTCGACTTATTCCGCCCAATGGTCTTTCAGGCCAAATTTTGGGCAACTATAAATTGAAATTTTAAATGAAATTTGAGGAGTTCCCAGAGAGTTCTAATCCCTAAGTTTTAGAGTTAGAGTTTTTCTCTTAGTTTATGAGTTCCATTGTAGACTTTGAAGCTTTTGAGGCTCAAACTTTAGGATTTGGAATTAGGTTTTTGAATTTAACCACTTTGGAACATTGTAAAGGCTTGGATACTATTACCCAGCTGATGGCCAATCGACTTGGTAGTAATTTTTACCTTTTTATGATGTTTAGCTAAAACCCCAATTGTTGAGGTGTGATCATGTGATTTTGGGCTGAATTAGCTTATGGGTATTGTTAATTACTGATTTAAATGCTTAATTGAATTCGGTTTAATTGATAGATGTGTTCTAAACTAAGAATTGTAGTTGCAAATGCAATTCGAACTTAGAATTCTGGGCTTGGTTGAAAAAGATGTTTTAGAATCAAAGCTTTCAATTGATGATTGTAGTAATTGGGTTGATATGGGTTTAGCTCGAAAGACTAAATCCTAATCTAAATTCTACATATCTAGCTCGAGAGAGTAGATGAATTAAGGTGTGTGTTGTTCTTATTTGCTAAGCTTGTTGATGTTTGAAAGAAATCACTTGAATAATGATAGTTGTTCGAGAGAAAACTATTTTACTTATAGTCTAGCCTACCCACTGATATTTAGTTGTTTATTAGTAGTTTCAATTACACGTATAGTGAAATTTTCGTATAATCAATCATATCCCAAGAACACCTCTTTATATTGTTATTTCCTTAGTGTTTGTTTTGTTGTAGATGATAATTGACAATCCAAACCCCCATCTGACATTCATTGTCATCCCCTTCGATTTGTTTACATGTATTTTTTCGATAAATTCTATTCCTATTACCGAATAGACCACTTTGTAATCTCATAGCTAAATTTAGACACGTACCGCTCCTTGTGGGTTCGACCCCAACTCTTCGTTAGGTTTTATACTAGTTAACAATCGTTTACACCTAGAATCAGATGAGGTGTGCTTGAAACGTTAATCACTGAGCAAGAAAAGCAAAAGAATATGAAATACGAGAATCTAAAACAATACTAGAAATAGGAACGAGAAATCTAAGAGGTATGCACACGAGTATACTAACACACAAAGAAAAGGAGAATAATCAACAAAATCCGACCGGGGTCACATAAAAATGTTGGGTACACTAATGCGCAAGCTAAAAGTAAAACCCGAGAGGACTCTCATAAGCCTGAAAGGTACAAGGAAAAATTTAGAATGGAATAAGATGACCCGACAAAGTTTCCAAGATTTCCACAACTTTCCGCGGACTTGAACCTAACCAATCCATACGCCCGAATCTCATCCAGAAATGATAGGGGTTAAGGACTTGAACCGAATTGAAGATGGAGGATCAAGGACTTGAACCGAGATTTAGAGTAACCGAGGACTTGAACCGAGGCTAAGTATAATTGTGGACTTGAACCACACATAAATATGACCAGGGACTTACTTGAATCAAGGTGAGAGTAGATATGGACTTGAACCACGTCTGCAAATGCGATGGACTTGAACCACGCCCGATGGAATGAATTGGGGGACTTGAACCATGAAAAGAGGCAAATCTGATAGAAATAGGATCGGCGGTCAACCGATCATCACGAGGAGTACCCCCAATCTGAGTGCCATTAATAGATCACTCCTGCCTAAACCATATCAAACCAGAATCGACGAGTAGCTTCAACACCAAGAATCAAAGACACCGCAACCGACGAAAATAGAGGATTTATGGATATATGGTTCCAAGAGCGGCGTTACTACTTAGCTAAGGCCCAAACTATCGAACTCAAGTCTTTTACATTAGTCTACAGGGAGCTAAGCTGTCTGAAGCAAGGTCGAGGAGATTACAAGGCCTAACGACTCCAAAAGGATGCAAGTCTATGGAAATCACTATCCTAAGCCCAGACTTAGGCCAAACATGCTTGAACAATATTCACAAATCACGAATAAGGTACATAACAAGGCGAGGATGATCAACAAATACAATAGACATGCTTCAACCTCCCGGAATACCCAAAAAATAGCCTAAGGCATGGATTATAGTAATTTAACATGATTAACCACCAATTCAACCCCAAATATACACAAATCAATATAGAATAACTTAATCATGCTCAGTCTAAGGAAAGGGAAGCCGTAGCCTACTTGTAGGCCGACCGCACGCGCTCCAAATCACATTGCTGGAGCTTTTACTTTTCGTATGGCCTCAGAACGCTGCCACATTGTCAAGAATAGAATCACAACGTTAATACGGTCGTTTTGACACAAAAATCACATTTTTCGGAGACGGATCCAAAATCGGGTCTAAAATGGGATTGTGGGACTCGCACCTGGAATCCCAAAATAGACTCCGTGAAAAGGTTCATTTTACATCCCCGAACTTGTGTCCCAAAACGGAACACAATTCAGGGATCAGAACAACCCAGAATCAGCCCATGCATTTAAATCACCATTAAAGCTAAAAAAGGAGAGAGGAAAACCGCTAAAACTCAAAAATTACCTCAAACGAATGTCCCCCAACAGTCCCAGAGCACTCCAATGTATAGCCACGCCAATTTCGAGCAACCCATCCTTTGAATCACCAAAACGGAGCTAAAATGAGAGAGAAAATGTGTTTAGAAAATGAGGGCTAAATACTGATTTTTGGCTATAAATAATGGCAGATCTGGTCGCTAACTTCTAGTCGGTAAAAAAAAGACATTTTATGGTTGCTAAAAGTCTGCACCAGATATGAGATTTTTTCTATTTTTTTCAAAGTCTCCGAACAAACACTCTGGATTAATTCGGCACCCGATAAAAATAAACCAGATATGCTACCCCACTAAATTCGACATTCTAGAGTCAATGGAATTGTCGTATTTCTATAAAAAGATTGTAATGACAGAAATACCCCAGGTACCCATTAGGCCTAAAACTCAAATATTTGCCCAAACACCCAAAAATAAAAAAGAAGGTCTCAAGATCTAAACGAAAGGTCCTACTAGACAAAATTCAACATTCCGGAGCTAATGACGCTGGCATAATTCTCATATGACAATCTCTAAATGTTGATCAAAGTCAACTCTAGTCCTTTAAGCTTTCTAACATCTCGTCTAAGAGGTGAAACTCACACCGTATTCCTTAGGACCCGAACTAAAGGTCCTTTTAGACCAAACTCGATGTTTCAGAGCTAACCCCGATGATGGAATTTCAATCCGAGCATGTTCACTAAGAATGTTGACCAAGGTCAAACTTAGGCCAAAGCTTAAGAGCTAATAAACCTAATGGCACAAACTCATGCCTAAAGCCTTGAAATTTGAGTCGACTTGCCACTAGCCTAAAATGACCATTCTAGAGCTGATAGAACCGTCAAAATTCCACTCCGGGGTGGTTTACCTGACGTTTTGACTAAATTTAATTATTTGTGCTTCAAAAGCTCAAAAATAGGGGAACGGCCAGAAAACCCAAACGAACAACCAAGAGACCGAACAATCGGTGCCAGCAAGTCATAAATGACTTGGGGTCGCTATAAGAGCACTCTAAATGAAGAAAAGAAGGAATTACAATGAAAATAACCTAGAGGGTCATTATAACATCCACTACTAAAAGAGACTTTCGTCCGTGAAAGTAAGAGTCAAGAAGTACCTGAAGGCGCAAATAAGTAGTGAAACTGCTCCCGCATCTCCTGCTCTATCTCCAAGGTAGCCTCCTCAACTAGACGGTTCCTCCAACGGACCTTAACAACAGGAATGGCTCTGGATCACAAATTCCTCACATCTCTGGCTAAGATGGCAACTGGCTTCTCAATAAAGGTCAGACAATCATCCAACTCAACCACATCATACTAGAGAACATGAGACTCATCTGGGACATATCATCGCAACATCAAAACATGGAAAAACTGGATGAATAGCTGAGAATATTGGAGGCAAGGCTAACTCATAGGAAACATCACAAATTCTCCTGAAAATCTCAAAAGGCTCAATATATTTTGGGGCTAAGCTTGTCCCGCCTCCAAAATCGTATCACGCCCCTTATGGGCAATACTCGGAGGAATACTCTATTAGCAATGAAAAATCTCAACGGCTGACGCCTACGATCCGCATAACTCTGGTGTCTACTCTGAGCCATCCTAAGCCTATCCTGAATCACCCTCACATGATCAAAGGCCTCCTGAAGCAAGTCTGTACCATGCGGCCTAGGCTCCATTGAGTCAAACCAATCAATAAGAGAGCGACAACGCCTACCATATAAGGCCTCGAACGGGGCCATCTGAATACTAGAGTGGTAGCTATTGTTGTACACAAACTCCACCAAAGGCAAGAACTGGTCCCATTGACCTCCAAAATTTATAACACAGGCCCACAACATATATTCAAGAACATGAATAGTGTGCTTGTTTTAACGTTTCAAGCACACCTCATCCAATTCTAGATGTCAATAATCGTAAATCAGTATAAAACCCAACTAAGTGAGTTGGGATCGAATCCCACAAGAAGCGGTACATGTATTAGATTCAATTAGGAAGTGCAAGCATTGTCTAATCAGCCATAGGAATAGAAATTATCGATAAATGGGTAACACAAATGGCAGGTTGAGGTTTTGGATTTTATTTATCAACTACAAACAGTCACAAGACTTCGAAATAACAATAGGGAGAAAGATTCTCGGGATGTGATCGTTTATAGGAAAATATAGATTTATGGTTAATTGAAACTTCTAGTAAACAACTAAAAATCAGTGAGTAGGCTAGACTATAAGGGAGATAGTTTTCTCTCGAACAACTACCTCAAATTAGGTGATTTATTTCGAACATCAACAAGCATGACAATGAAGAACAACCACACCTTAATTCATCCACTCTCTCGAGCTAGATGTGTAGGATTGAGCTTAGGATTCACTCTCTCGAGCTAAACCCAGCTCAACCCAATACCCACAAATCATTAATCAATAATCTTAGTTCTAAAACCTCTCTATTGAGCAAGCAAAAAATACAAAGATATAACTGCATTTGCAACTATAATTCATAAATTAAACCACAATTAATGATTAGACTCAATTCAAAATAGCATTTAAACAAGTAATTAACTATACCCATAAACTAATTCAACCCATAATCGTATGATCACACCCCAATAATTGGGGTTTTAGCAAAACATCATAAAAAGGTAAAAATAGTTACCGAATCGATTATCCATCAACTGGGTAAGAGTGATTTAGTCTTTACAATGCTTTAATTTGTCAAATCTTAGAACCCCACTTCCAAAATCTCCAAATTGAATCTCTCCAATTCTTTAAAACTAGGAAAAACTATAGAGAAAAGGTGTTCTAAGCTACTCAAAGATATAAAAAAAATGAATTCAAAAGATATATCCTAAATTAAATGTTCAAAATCTAATTTATAGTCGCCAAAAATAAGTCACAAATGTCCATTTGGCGAAGTAAGTCGGGCTCGCCGAACCACTCGGCAAGCCGCCAATCGATCTCTTCCATCACCTTTTGCCTTGGCACTCACAATCCACAAGGTCTGTAACTTTGGGCGATCTATCATTGCTTCGCGGAACTGCTCGGCAATTCGCCGACTGCTTCTTTTTGTCACCGACTTGGTTTCTTTCCTCAGGGCTGGCACACTGAAACTTTAGGCGGTCAAACTAGCCACTCGGCGATTCGCCAAGTGCTCTTGGCGATCACCAAGCTTGCCTTTCTTCAATTCTTTAGTTTGTTTTGTTCCTTTTTGCCTGTTAGTGTCCTTTCTTTGTCCTCAATCCATGTACCTGAAAATCAAGGATTTAATATCAGTTTATGGCAAAAATTAAGCATTTAAGAACACTAAATCTATACAAACAAAGCCCTAAATGAGTCCAAATTTCGGACTCATCAGTGCTCCGAATGACCATCAGTTTGTGGGTGAAATTTTGTGCTAAGGTCGACACGAGGGCCCAAATCCTCCTGAAAAGCCCTCCAAAAACTAAAAGTGAACAATGAACCCCGGTCTAAAATTATAGAAATAGGCACACCATGAAGACGAACCACCTCCCGAATGTCGATACAAGCCAATCTCTCTGCACTAAAGGAAGTATAAACGGGAAAAAAATGTGCTGACTTGGTCAATCGATCCACGATAACCCAAATATTGTCAACACCTCTAGAATTATGAGGCAAACCTATGTTGAAGTCCATGGTGATACGCTCCCATTTCCACTCAGAAATGGGTAAACTCTGAAACTCACCACCAGGTCTCAAGTGCTTGGCCTTCACCTGTTGGCAACTCAAACAGCGAGACACATAGTCGGAGATGTCTCTCTTCATACCGCTCCACCAGTCATGCTCCCTCAAGTAACGATACATATTAGTTGTGCTCGGATAGATGGGATATCTAGAATCATGGGCCTCACTAAGGATCAATTGAATCAAAACCCCAACTCTCGAAACACACAATCGACCAGCAAACCTCAAAGCCCCATCTGAATCTAAGGTAGCATGCCCAACATAACATGCCACTACCCTATCTCTGATTGCTACGAAAAACTCATCCTTGAACTAATGACCACATATCCGATCTAACAAAGATGACTAAACTCTCACATAGGCTAACACGCGTATGGAATCTGATATATCAAGTCGAATCATCCAGTTGGCTAAGGATTAGATGTCCAAGGCCAAAGGTCGCTCCGAAATAAAAAGGAAGACTTGACGAACCAAACTCACCGCCTTTCAACTCAAGGCATCTGCTACTACATTCTCCTTCCTCGGATGGTAGAGAATAGAGAGATCGTAGTCCTTTAGGAGCTCAATCTAATGACGCTACCTCGAATTAAGGTCCCTCTGGCTCATAATGTACCGAAGGCTCCTGTGATCAGTTTAGATCTCACAATGAACTTTGTACAGGTAGTTCTTCCAGATCTTAAGCACAAAAACTTCCGCCGCTAACTCTTAGTCATGGGTGGGGTATTTGTGCTCGTGTAATTTAAGCTGCCTTGATATATCAGCTACGACCCAACCTCGGTGCATAAATACACAACCAAAACCAACGCCAGATGCATCACAATATACCATGAAGCCCTCGAGCTCAACTGGAAGAGTCAAAATGGGAGCGGTGGTATGCAACTCCTTAAGCCTCCAAAAGCTCAACTCACATTCCTCTGACCATACAAAAGGGACATCCTGGTGAGTCAATTGAGTCAAAGATACTGCAATAGTGGAGAAGCCCTCAACAAAGCATCTGTAGTATCTTGCTAACCTGACGAAGCTAGCCACCTTAGTAACAACAGTGGGCCTTTCCCAATCATGAATAGTCTCAATCTTCACCGGATCAACCATAATGCCTTCCTTGGACACCATGTGCCCCAAGAATTCTATAGACTCATGCCAAAATTCGCACTTTGAGAACATGGAATAAAGTTGATCTCTCAAAGTCTGGAGCACTATCCTCAAATGCTGCTCATGCTCACTACGGCTCCGTGATATATTAATATGTCATCAATAAAGACTATGATGAAGGAATCAAGGTATGGCCTGAACACATGAGCCATCAAGTCCATGAAGGTGGTAGGGGCATTAGTCAACCAGCAAGACATCACTAGGAACTATAGTGGCCGTAACGAGTCTTAAATGCGGTCTTATTGATGTTCGCTGGCCTAATCCTCAACTAATGGTAACCGGATCTCAAGTCAATCTTAGAAAACACTGCAGCACCCTGAAGCTAATCAAATAGGTCATCAATACGAGACATAGGATAATGATTCTTTAGCGCCACCTTGTTCAACTGCCTATAGTCAATACATATACGCATAAAATCGTTCTTCTTCTTCACAAACAAGACTGGGGCACCCCAAGGTGATACACTAAGATAAATGAAAACCATACCTAACAGGTCCTCAAGCTGAACACTGAGCTCCTTGAGATCTTCAAATGCCCTTTGATAAGGTGGAATAGAAATAGGACGGGTACCTGACTCTAAGTCTATGGCAAAATCAATATCACGCTCTAGAGGGTGGCCAAACAGATCTGTGGGAAATACATATATTAACTCCCTAATCATTGGAACCGCATCAACTGAAGGGCTCTCCCTACTAACATCTCGCATATAGGCTAAACAGGCTAGATAATCTAAAGAAACCAACCGATGAGGCTGCATGAAAGAGATAATCTCCATCGATGCACGACTATAGGAACCCTGCTACAAAAGTGGAGGAATGCCATACCTGGCTAAGGTAACAGTCTTGGCGTAGCAATCCAAGACAACATGGTGATGGGATAACTAGTCCATGCCCAGAATCATATCAAAATCTACCATATCAAGCAATATAAGGTCAGCCTAGGTGTGTCGTCCCTGAATAGTCACCAAGAAAGATTTAAATACCTGATCCACTACTAAAGATTCACCCACCTGGGTCAAAACTCGTAATGACACTGCTAGGGGCTCTGGACTTATACTCAACCGAGGAGCGCAATATAAAGATACATAAGAATAAGTGCAACCAAGATCAAATAAAGCTGAGGCGGGATGATTGCATAACATAATTGTACCTATAATAACATGGTCTAATGCCTTAGGCTCTACTCTATCTAGAGTTGCATAGAGTGGCCTTGGGCACCTCTACCTCGCACATCATTTCGGCAACACGTTTTGCATCCCCAGGGACCTCCCCGTGTACCCTGGTGACCACTCCAGTAATCCTAATACTGAACTCCTCCTCTAACTAGAGGTACTACTGCTGGTGCAGGTCTAGCTACCTGTGGAGCTGGTGCAGTTGACCTACAAAGAGGGCACTTTCTGGACCAATGATCGAGCTCCCCACAGTCATAACAACCTTGTGGCAATTTTTTCGTAACTGGAAGCCGACCACCCTGGCCTGAAGAACTTGATTGAACAGCACCTCAGCCCTGACTCGGACTGGCACTAAAGCCATCCTGAAAGTGCTGGTCACCCTCTATAGCATGTAAGGATGCCTAGAATTGGCCACTGGACTAGCCCTACGGGAACATCTGGCAGAGCCTATCATGTGAATCTCTCGGCCTAAAATGGGGCCCATTATGACTATCATCATGTCTGGTTCTCTTGCCGCTGCCCCCTTGGGCCTCGCAACGGAGTTGCTCAAGTGTATGGGCATGGTCAACTACATCCAAAAAGGAACGTGTAACACCCCGAAAACTAGTAAGCGAAAGTAGGGCTAAGGGGAGGGCAACAAGCCAAGGGTGAGGGCAAGAGCCAAGGGAAAGGTCCAAGGCTGCCCAAGTTCCCTATTCACTGCCCACCTTCCCACGAGAGCCTTCACGACTAGTGGTGGTCACCATGGCCTGTGGGAAAACCCGTGGTGGTGAGGTACTAGCTCCCCAAGGCTGCCCTAAGTTGACTTCCTCCACATAATCCACTTAACGGCTCATGAAGGAATTGACAGCTCGTGGGTGGGGTCGTGGAGATGACTTAGATTTTAGGGGTTAAATGGAAGGTTTCCTAGCTATTGGACCATGACCACGAGATGTATGATATACCATGAGTTTACGGTATTTTTAATACATTTCACTTAAGAGTTATGTATGTCTAGGGCCATTTTGTATTGGTATTAATGTATTTTTATCATGTATGCAGGAAATAAGTTTGGACGTGGAAGTTGAGAGACACAACTGAAGAATGTTACAGAAAATGGCATCTACGGACGTGACCTACGGACCGTAGGTCCAGTCATGTTCTGTAGGTGGTAAGCATAGATGGACAGGCAAGGCTTGAAGGAATATCAAGGAATTCTTGACCAAGTGTGGAACCACAGTTACAAACGACGGACCGTCCTGCAGTTCCATCAAATGATTCAAAGAAGGGGGTTCTAGTACCTGATTTTGACAGTTTAAGTATGAAGATACGGAGGAGGATCCACAGACCGTGGATCGAACCACGGTCCGTCCTGCTAATCCGTCGATTGCTACTGAGAGTTGGAGATTTTGAGTTTTGAAAAATTTCCTAAGTCCCAAATCACGGAAGGGACCTACGGACCATAAATTAGTCCATGGTCCATAGGTTAGGTCGTAGATCGAAACCGCGTCCAGAAACATTATTTCCTTATTTTATTTCATTTTTATTTGGGACATGTTTTTATATATAGGGGATGTAAACCTCATTTTTAGGGGTTAGACATTATTATTTTAGTTCTAGTTTTTGGCTTTGGAGATTAACTTGCAATTGTAGCAATTCTTGATTCCCTAAGTTCGTTTTGAATATTTTAACGTTGAAATTCAAGTTGAGATTCTGGGTTTCTTCTACTCATTACGTAAGTTCATGATTTCTTCATCTAAAAGTATGAATTGTGTTCTTTCTATTATGGGTAACTAAATCCACAACTAGGGTTGTGGGAACCATGAGCGATTCACAATGTATGAATAATAACTAAGTAATTCTTGAATACATTGATAATTCTTTCGTTTAGAAGTCTTTTTAGCGGTTGCAAATGTGAGAACTCACCTTGTTGCTACTTGCCGGACCAAGGAGGTAGTTAATAAGAAAAGAATTATCAACATAGATTTAGTGTGATACTATTTTATAGTCTAATGTCAATTGGTGCGAGGGTGAAAACTAAGCCATACATTTATGTGATGTCTAATATGAGGTAAAGGTAAGGGTTAGTAAACTATACACACGTAGTCGGACCAAGGTGCAGGGTGAAATTCTCTAGTTGTCGGACCAAGGAATTAGAGATACATAATTTATCACCTTGCATGTAATACACTAGGAAAGGATTACTATTACTAGGATTACCGTGTTATGAGCTTATGGGAAACACGTACACCCTAGTTACTTTCTCTCATTGATAACAACAGTTTGAATCCTGCTCACTTATTACTTTACTATAATCAAACATTTGTTTCACAAATCCCCCTCTTTACTTACTTGTTTTGGAAATACGTTGACTAAATGAATATAATCATAAGTTAAGTTTAGGTCTAAACCATATTCCTCGTGGGATCGACCCCAACCTACTAGTTGGGTTCTTTGTTTGACAACGATCATTTATACTTCTTTAGGGAGGTGTAATTTAAGCGTATCAAATTTTTGTGCCGCTGTCGAGGAATAAGTCTTTTAAATTAAGTTTAATTACATTATTGAACTTTAGTCAATTATTTCCTAATTTTACTTTTTCTTTTGTTTTTGTTCTCTTAGGTTCCTACTCGTGTGTCTGCCAAGTACACGAAGTCAAGGTAAACCGCTGACTCCATACGATCCCGAACTGAACAGAACTTTGCGAAGAATGAATAATCAAGGAGTCCTAGTCAATCCTATTGGAGGAGGTCTAGGTGATGGGGTTGAGTTGCAGCCTCCTAGGTTTGGTAATGAGAATGCTCAGGCTCAGGGTGAAAATTTACTAGGAGATGCATTGAGGGTACAAAATCAAGAATAACCGAGGCTGCGTGATAATTATAGAGTCGACTTCAACATCGTTGAATCTGAATGACCTATTGTTCTACCTCCTCTACCCCTGGGGCATACATTTGTGGTGACTAGCAATCTGATGTAAATGCTTACAACGAGGGGTTTGTTCTCTAGTATGGCATCGGAGGATCCACATGGGCACATGGCCAAGTTGAGGAGTGTTTGCAAGATTTGCATGGGTCGACCAGATTTAGACCTGGATGTTATTGGATTGAGAGTCTTCCCTCTATCATTGACCAGAGATGCTGCTATATGGTTTACTGAGCTTCCTTATAACTCAATTCACACATGGGATCAATTGCTTAAGGTGTTCATGGAAAAATACTTCCTATTGTCAAAGAAGTTGAACCACAAAGATAAACTCAACAACTTCGTAGCACTATCTGGAGAGTCTGTGAGTAGCTCGTGGGACAGGTTCACTACTTTCATAAGAAGTGTTCCAAACCACCGTATTGATTATGAGTCACTGAAGGAGTATGTCTACAGAGGCCAAGATGACAATGTTAAGGCTATGCTTGATACTATCGCAGGAGGATCCTATGGTGAGTGCATTTCTGAGGAGATCGCTGAGAAACTAGAGAAGATTTCCCAGAACAATAAAGTGTGGAGAACTCGAAAGTCAGACATTGGAAGAAGCACTTTTATAGTTCAATCTGCACCTCTACCGATGACATTCGTGAAGAGATGGCTCAGATGAGGACAGAACATGGGTTGGTGTTGAAGCATGTGAGCGGAGGTACCGAAAAGATAAATGCTGTGAATTATTTGACTAGGAATCCATCACCAGTTGAGGAATGTTATTATGAAGAGGATACTTATACGGTGAATGATCAGACGAAGGGTTTTCGAGCCAACGCCAAAGGTTCCAATTTGGATAATTAGCGCCAAGGAGAAGGAAACCAAGGTCGAATATATGGAAACTATTATCGAGAGGGTTAATATGTCCGGGATGGGAACTACAATCACGACAACAACTACAATCGGAACAAGTATGGAAAGATAAATGATAGGGGTGGTCCTTATGTTCCTCCTTAAAATCGGGAATCTGGTAATAAGGAAGCTGGGGATAGTATGTCATGGATTGAGGATATGACGCAGAAGATGATGAAGAGGTTTGATTCGACTGATGAAAATGTGAAGGAGATGCGGAACAACTTGTTTGGTCTTCGTCAAAAAGTTGATGCCCATGCAGTGTCGATCAAGCAACTTGAGCAGCAAATGACTCAGTTGTCTACCACATTTAACCCACGTCAGCTTGGCACACTTCCTAGCAACACCATCCAAAATCCGAAGAATGATGGGCATTGTATGACAGTCACCACTCGAGGGGGTAAGCAGACCATTGATTCACATATGCTGTCTGAGGTTAAAGTTGAGGTTAGTAAAGATAATGATGTGATCGAGGTTACTGGAGAGTCCGAGAATGTGACAGAGAAGGAAGTGAAGATAACCCAGAAAGTTCTTCCCATGCCTAGACCTCCACCTCCCTTCCCACATAGGTTAGTAAAGAAGACTGAAGAAGGCAAATACCGCAGGTTTATTAGTATGTTGAAGCATATTTCCATCAATGTCCCGTTGATAGAAGCTTTAGAGCAAATGCCTGGGTATGCAAAGTTTATGAAAGATTTGGTGACGAAGAAAAGGGCCGTGAGTTTCAAAGATGATGATAGGTTGCAACATTGTAGTGCTATTGCTACAAAGTCCCTTGTGCAGAAGAAGGAGGATCCTGGTGCCTTCACTATTCCATGTACCATCGGGTTGTTGCATTTTGCTAAGGCGCTATGTGATCTGGGTGATGGCATTAATCTGATGACATTGTCTATTTACAAGAAGTTGGGTTTAGGAAATCCAAAATTGACTGCGATGCGATTGCTCATGGTCGATAGAACTGTAAAGAGGCCCATTGGTGTGTTCCATGATGTACTAGTGAAAGTGGAGTCTTTTATCTTTCCGGTGGATTTTGTGATCCTTGATTGTGAGGTTGATTTTGAGGTTCTCATTATCCTTAGGAGACCATTTCTTGTCACTGGGCGCGCCTTGGTTGATATGGAGAAAGGGCAGATGAAGTTCCGCCTAAATAATGAAGAGGTAACTTTCAAAATCTGTAAATCCATGAGCACAGTAGTGAACTCAAGTATGTATCAGTGGTGAATCATATTGTAGAGAGTGGTTCTGAGGTGCCTATTGAAGAGAGGTTGGGTGTTGATGCACTAGTAGCGGTAATGATGAACTTTAAGAGTGATAGTATTAAAGACTATGATGAATTGGTCGCCGCACTTGATAGGTTTGAATTCCATTCAAAACCAAAGATATTGGAGTTAGACATGAAGAATCACAACATACAGTGACAGAACAAGAGCTTCCTACGGTGGTTTTTGCATTCGAGAAATTTTGATTCTACTTGCTTGGTACTAAGGTCATAGTGCATGCTGACCATTCTACATTGAGGTATTTGATGGCTAAAAAGGATGCAAAACCGAGGTTGATTAGATGGATGTTGTTGCTGCAAGAGTTCGACTTTGTGGTGAAAGATAGAAAGGGGACTGCAAATCTAGTTTCCAATCACTTGTCCAGATTGGAGGAAGAAGCTATGCTCAAGCTTGGTGATAGGTGTAGCGACCCTAAAAATAGATAGGTGAAACTAGAGCCTAACGTATGAATTTTTAAAAGTTTAAGCATAAATTGGAAGTAGTCACTTTTGGAAAAAAAAGTTCAAATCTGGAAATTCGGCCAAGTGTGGAAATCAGTGAGTTTTTGGCCAACTTTGAGCAGTCATAACTCCTAGCTCAGGATGATCCAG
>JAJOOR010015559.1:0-39619 GCA_036250505.1 Solanum acaule | reverse complement strand
CTCAATTTGACCCCCTGAATAAGAATATGAAGTCGAATTTTCGAAATTATGCACGGATTTTGAGATATATGGAAATTACAATTATAGGTGTTTCCGAAGCACATTTTCGGGCATTTTTGGGGTCGTTTCATTTGGTGTTTCTGCCTTTTGCTTCAATGTGTAATTTGATATCTACATGAAGTTTTGCAACCAATAGACCTTTCGACCTCGATGAAGCAATAATCAAACGGTTTGAGCGCAGGTACTTCTACAGTTTGACACCTATCATTTACATGGCTTAATTGCTTTTTCCAGTCTGTTGAATTCATTTTCACGAGTATGTTATACAATTTCAAACTTCACTGCTGATCTTCCTACATTTCAAAAAAGAAATTCTAGAAAATGAAAAACTTGAGGCAGAAAGAAAGCCAGATCTTTTTCCTTATTGGCTTGAACTACATGATGATGGACTTAAGTTTCTCCACTCTTGGATGAAGATCTTATAGTCTTATTGCCATATTCAAAGCTATTATCTACCTTGAGCATAAATTTGGAAATCTACAGAATTGTTATCCTGCATTTGTTATGTGTTTCTGTTAATTCCTAAATAATTATCTGCTAGACTAGTGGAGCGATTCTCCTGGTGACAAGAAGTCTTCTGTGTCGGAGATATGTTGCTCATCTCAATGACTTTGTTAGGAAGTCTTGCCTCATATTATGACTGTTTTAGTTCAGAGACTTGAGGATCGGAATGCACTAATTTCCTATTACCTTAAATGAGTTCACCTGAATTTTTTTAGTGAATTTAGAGTGTTCAAATATGAAGTTTAGCGTATTTAATTATGCTGAATTCTGCAGATTATTTTAGTGATGTTTTTAGAGTCCTAAAATCTGCAGAATTTTTGCTAAAATATGACATTAAAGTTGAAGTACTATGAAAATGTGAATGTGCTTACATCTACATTTTTATTTTGAAGTGTAATGTGCTAAATTGTGGAGCATATTTGTAGTGAAAGTGTGCTGAAACAGCACTATAGAAACTGCAGATAGAAAAATTCCGTCTATATTAAAGCTTCCATAATAGCGATAGAACTGCACAAGGATCTTGTTGCTGTAAATTTCTGAAAATTGACAGATGAATTCTAGGAAACCCCATCTTATCAGATACCAGTAAGGTATGAGCTGAGCCTGTCGAACATTTGAAAAGTATACCATTCAGACTCCTTAGCTCCAAGTTTCTAAAATCCACAAGGTCAGAAGATTAACTATTGCTAATTAGTTTGTCTGGTTGTAGTCATAATCACTTACTATGCTTTCAGTAAAATATAATCATTTATCCTTCTGAAGCAAATATGAACTTGTTTAGGCTGTTGGTCCTCGATTACAATAAGAAAAAAGATACTAATGTTGTTCCCAACAACCATTACAGCTTTGGTTGTAAATTCAAATTTGAAAACCTTGTTTCATTTTTAGCTGCAGCAGCTGGTATTTTTGGAGAAATGCTTGGTTCAGGCAGATCACATGCTCCAAAAGTCATATTCTCCTATATATCGAATTAAAGGCACCCAAAATGTCACAAAGTTGCACGTTTTGAATCCTAAAAGATACTATTTATGGCCTCAAAGTGGACTAGTGGAAATAAAGTTTAATAAGTAGCTCATTTGTACCTTGCAGGAAGCTATAGTAAATCTTCTAACGTACTTGTGGATTTTAGAAACTTGGAGCTAATGAGTCTGAATGGCGACCAGTTTCGTATTTCTTTTGTTCCTTTGTTCTCTGGTTTAGTAAAAAAATAGAGAAAACTAGCTGAAGGTAGTTGTTCTGGTTGGAGGGTGATGCATGATATTCTTTACACCGTCTCCAATTGGGATGAGATACATGCATTCCTTTTGGGAATATAGACTTCCAACTCCCTAGGCTGAAGCATCTATGACAGCAATGAAGTTGCGGAAAAGTTTTAGATTAGTCCATACTCCATATTGTTTAATGTTATTTGAGTTTATTGAGTTTATATATGTACGTCTTAGATATAGAGTAATAACTTTGTAATATATGACTAATGTGGATCCATTAAGCTTTTGCGAAAAAAGTGCTAAATTATTTATATTTTTTCTAATTGTATGTAGGTGATGAAATCGAAGAAGGCGATGAAAGAAGTAGTGAAGACTTGACAAAGGAGCTGAATTGTTGATATTAACTTTACTGATGTTCTAGAAATCTTTTATTTTTGAAGATTGAAAACTGTGTGGTGCATGTGTTTCACCTTTTTTTGAATGGTAAAAAAATATTTGTATATTTTGCTTTTATTGATATTAGCCAACCATGGATCTTGAATTATAATTTTGGTAATGAAAATTTCTTCTCGTGACCGATTTATGTGTATTTTATGTTATAAAATTACTGCAATAGCTCAATAATATAATATTTGTGGAAGTGCACCAATAATATATATACGTTGCAATAGCTTAATAATAACTGTTGCAGAACGTAAGAACTGTTGCAGTACCCTGTAATAACCGTTGCAATAGCCATTGAGCAACATTTATAATTGTTTAAAATTGTTGCATTACCCTATAACAACTGTCACAATAGAGAGAAATGGTTGTTGAATCGAAAGAAAAACTGTAGCCATAGCCTTAAAAGAACGGATGCATAAAACTCTTTTCCGATGGTTCATAATCGTACCAATACGACACTAACCGTTGATAATTAATTAAAGTGAAAATCGTGGCAATAGGTCTATCTACGGCTACGGTTATGCGAACCGTCGCACCTAACCGTAGCAACAGATCTATTGCTACGCGATCTGTTGTAGCGGTTGCCTTAACCGTGGCCTTAGACCTATGGCTACGGTAGGAAAGTCTATTGCAACGGTAAATGAACCGTGACAGTAGATCAAATTTCTAGTAGTGTATATTATGGAGAAGTTTTAAATTTTCTGCTATTTTTCTATGATAAATGCTATGACGAATGCTAAGGGCTTGTATAAGACCTCCGAGAGGTCGAATACATCGGTAACGACTAGGGAGTGCTCTCGGGTCGTTAGATGAATCCACTAAGCTTAACTGGTTCAAGTCTCAAAGAGGATCCATAAAACTTTGTTGAGGAGCTTCAGAAGGTTTTGAGATTATGCACATTGCTGATGCTGAGAGGGTAGAACAACCTTCACACAAAATGAAGGGTGTCACTAGGATCTGGTTTGATTAGTAGAAAAATAATAGAGCTGAAGGTGCACCACTTGTGAGTTAGGATTTGTTTGAGGAGGTCTTCTTGGGTCGTTTCTTTCCTCTTTAACTGGGAGAAGCAAAGGCACGAGAATTCCTTACACTTAAGCAGGAATCTATGGAATACAGTCTGAAGTTCACCCAACTTTTCCGATATGCTCCAGAGATGGTTGCTAACATGGGAAGCAGGATGACTTGGTTTGTTGCTGGGTTGTCTCGCCTGTCAAGTAAGGAAGGCATGACAACTATGCTTATAGGAGATATGGAAATAACAAGGTTGATGATCCATGTGCAACATGTTGAGGAAGAGAAGATGAAAGATAGAGAGAGGTTTTGAAATAAGAGAGCTAAGATAGGGAATTAGTCTGGATAGTAGAAGAGTAATGCCAATCGCTTCTCCTTCCAACAAAAACAAAAGGGACCTGCTCCATCATCTGCTAGTGCACCAGTACCAAGGAACAAAGGTGAGTACAATATTCAGAATTCAAAGAATTTCAGAGGTAGACCTGCGCATTCTCAAGGTTGTGTGGCTCAAGGGGGTAATAAAACTCTTTCATATGGTAAGTGTGGTAGGAGCCAATCATAGGTGTGTCGTGATGGCTCTACGAGTTTCTTCAAGTATGGTCAGTATGGTCATTTTATGAGAGAGTGTCCTAAGAACAGGTAGAGAAATGGTAATGGGGGCAATAGAGTCAAGTTTTCTTCAGTTGCTTCACCAGACAGAGTTGCATCTAGAGGAGCTACTACAGGGGCAGGCAGAGGAGGAAACCGTCTTTATACTATCACTAGTCACCAAGACCAAGAGGATTTGTCAGATGTTGTCACAGGTATGATCCAAGTCTTTAACTTTGATGTTTATGCTTTGCTAGATCCAGGAGCAAGTTTATCCTTTGTAACTCCTTATGTTGCGATGAATTTTGATGTTTTTCCTGAAAAACTTATTGAGATCTTCAGTATTTGTACACTTGTTGGTGGGTCTATTTTAGCAGAGAGAGACTATCATTATTATACCATTTCAGTCAATCACAAGAGCACCATGGCTGACTTAGTTGAGTTAGTCATGATAGATTTTGATGTCATTCTAGGTATGGACTGGCTTCATGCACGTTATGCCTCAATTGATTGTAGAAATCGAGTCGTTAAGTTCCAATTTCCTAATGAGCTTGTTATAGAGTGGAAGAGTAGTTAAGTAGTGCCTAAGGGTCGTTTTATTTCATACCTTAAGGCGAGAAAGTTATTTTCCAAGGGATGTGTCTATCACTTAGTCCGAGTTAATGACTCTAGTGTTGAGATACCTCCTATTCAGTCAGTTTCAGTAGTAAAAGAGTTTCCAGAAGTCTTTCAAGATGATCTTCCCGGAGTCCCTCCTGAAAGAGAAATAGAGTTTGGGTATAGATATTCTTCCCGATACTCATCCTATATCTATTCAGCCATATAGGATTGCAGCAGCAGAGTTAAAATAGCTTAAAGAGCAATTGAAAGATCTCCTTGAGAAGGGTTTTATTTTACCAATTGTCTTACCTTGGGGAGCTCCGATCTTATTTGTGAGAAAGAAGGATGGTTCCCTTAGAATGTGTATAGATTACCGTCAGTTGAACAAGGTTACTATCAAGAATAAGTATCAGCTTCCGAGAATTGATGGTCTCTTCGATCAACTTCAGGGTGCCACTTATTTTTTTCAAGATATACCTCAGATAAACCTATCAGTAGTTGAGAATAAGAGGAAGTGATATTCCTAATACAACTTTCAGAACCCACTATGGTCACTATGAGTTCCTAGTTATGTCCTTTGGTTTAACCAATGCTCCTCCATCATTCATGGACTGTATGAACAAAATATTCAAGCCTTATTTAGATATGGCTGTTATCGTATTCATTGATGACATTCTAATCTATTCAAGTAGTGATGATGATCATGTTAGTCATCTCAGAATAGTTCTCCAAATTCTAAAGGATAAGGAGATATATGCTAAGTTTTTAAAGTTTGAGTTTTGTCTTGAGTCTGGGGCATTCTTAGGCCATATTGTTTTCGGTGATGGGATTTGAGTTGACACTCAAAAGATACAGGCAGTACAAAATTGGACTAGACCCATATCTCCAACTAGTATTAGGAATTTCTTGGGGTTGGCTGGATATTATAGAAGGTTTGTCGAGGGTTTCTCATATATTTCATCCCCATTGACTAAGTTGACTCAGAAAACAGGGAAGTTTCAATGGTCTGAAGCTTGTGAGAAAAGCTTTCAGGAATGAAAACTAGGTTGACTACTGCCCCAGTATTGACCTTACCAGAGGGTAAGCAAGGCTTTGTTGTATATTATTGTAACACTCCAAAAATATTAGGTTAAACTAGAGCCTAAACTTGAGGATATCGTCAAGAGTCAAGGGAAAGGGCCAAGGGAGAGGAAAAAAACAGTCCACTCTCCCCAGGACAGTATCTTAGTGACCACAACCACCCCCATGACTCGTGGTGGGGACCACGGATCGTGGTGTGGCTCATGGTAGCCTAGGCAGTGTACTTCCAAAAATCTGCTCAAAATAGGCTCTCCTTCACGAGCCACTTCACGACTCGTGGTGAAGACCACAGATCGTGGGAAGGTTCATGGAGAAGAGTTCGGCATGTGAGGGTGTCAGCAAAGTGGCCAAGCTACTGCCTCAAGGTCCACGAGAGGGACCACGACCAGTGGTCTTGACCATGGCTCGTGGAGCCCCTCATGAAGATGCCTTGGGCATGTGGGGCTTAAGGCACAAAATGCCTAGCCACTGCCTCAAAGACCACGAGTGGGACCACGGCTCATGGTCATGACCATGGCTCATGGGGCCCCTCTTCGCACCTGGCTTGGTCACTTAAATGAGGGTAATTAAGTCTTTTCCTTTTTAAATCCAATGAAGTGGGGTCGTTTTGTATTACTTTTATAAAACTATATAGGTTATTTTAAGTCAAAATATGCCTAACCTAAGTCATTTTACACAAATACTCAAATCAAACCAAATGTTCATCTTCCTCACAATATTTCTCTATTTAAAACTCAAAGAAGAAGAAGGTTAGAATTGGAGCTAGGGCTTAAAAATTCAAGGTGATTTCACTCTAATTTGTTGAAGATTCATCATCAAGGTATGGTAGTCTTAATCCTTGGATAACTTCCATTCAAGGAGTCCCTTCAAATCCAATTTTATTGTTGGTTTTATGAAGAATTATGATTTAATTGATGATTTATTCTTGATTTGTGATGAAATTCCCCCATGAGCCCATGGAATAACTAAATTCCCAAATTTGGATATGATGATGTGAATTGTTGATTCTAGAAGAATTGATATGAGAATATGCCTATTAGAGTTAGGTTACTTAAATCATGCTGTCATTAATGTCTATTTTAGTAATTGTTGACGGGTTGTGGCCTTGAAAGGCAAGATATGTCAGTTATGTATGATGATGAGGGCTATGTAAGGGCCATGAGAACACTTTGAGAGTAAAGTGCATATGATTACGATCTATTTGATGTTGTGTTGGGTTGATTTCCTTATTCAAACATTTATGTATGAAGTAGAATATGATGTGAAAGGTTAGTCACATATACTGATTCTAAGGGTTGAAGACTAGTCTCCCCTAATGAATCTAGGAGCTTTAGCATGAGTTTGTTAGACTGAGTGTCAAGACACCTTTCGATAATTATTAATTTAAGTCAAGACTTAATATAAACTCAATGGGATAGTGATATGAGATGGAATCCCTCACGATAGTAGATGCCGAGTTTCTAGGAACAATCTCTTGGGATGGAGGACCTTACGTTAGTAGAGGTCGGGTTTTATAGTAGCAATCCCCTTATCCCATAAACTATATACTCTCATAGGTCTTTTAGCTAGTGGATCCACCTAAGTTAATAGTTGAGTTCTACCATAGGCAAGTAGGACACCCCCTTTTTGGTGTGGCGTAGACACCGGATTCCATGATTAAGCTCTCATGGTCTATGTCATTTAAAGCTAATACCACTATGATAGAATGAATTAGAATTGGAGTATGAACTATAATCACTTAATAAGCTTTCCTTAGTGTTGGTAGGAGTATGGGATCTTATTCATACATTGCATAAGGATACTTTGAGGGTAGTTATGGTTTGTTTACATTATGATATGATGATCAATATGTTGAATATGCTTGTATCTTATGCTTTTAGATTAATATTCATGATGGACTCTAAACTTGGTAAAGTGTATACATTTCAACTAAAATGTCATTTTTAGCATGATTTCAAGGATTTTTATGCATGGCTATCATATTTAGTGCATTTTTGTACTAACCCATATTTCTTCTACTTTTTTCTACAAAGTGTAGGTTCCGGCATTTGAGGTGATCTTCCTTCTAGTAGAAAGCTTGGATTGACTATCCTCCAAGGCTTGTGGTTTGTCCTCATGATTCTGAGGACACGTTAAATATTGTTGTTACATTTCTTTCATTGTACTAGACTTTCGGATTTTTATTGTAAGGGTTGTGACCCTATTTTTGAGACTTCGATTGTAATAGATGGCTAAATGAGACTATGTCTAGACTTCCGCTTTGCTTTTATGAAAACTTCTCAAAGACTTGGATTTTTTTTCTCTTTATTGTTCTTTACTTATGTGGTGATATGCTAAGTGACTTACATAGTGCCTTTATGGGTATTATCTATCATGTTACGTCTAGGGGGTACCCTTGGGTCGTGACAAACTTGGAAAGCAGAGCAAAAGGTTTAAAATGATTCTAGGATGATGTCTCATAAGACACGTCTAGTAGAGTCTTGTTCATGAGTGTGAAGTGTGCCATATTTATGAATGAGAGGCTACAAGATGTTAGGAAATTACACTTCTTTCATTACTCTTAAGTCATGCCATAGAGTTTAACTCTATCAAGTCTTCCTTCTAATCCTTCTCTTGTGTCTTCAGGAAATGAATACACGATGGGCTAATGCGAGAAAGGTGGAAGAGGAGAATGTGAATCAAGGAGTTCCTCAAGGTAATCAAGTTCCTCAAGATAACCAAGCTTCGATTGACCCCACAATAGAGAATGTGACCCATGCGGAGTTTAGGTATCATATCCAATTGTTGTCTGAAGTTGTGATAACTCAAGCCAATAGAGAGGTGTGTAATGACTCGAAAAAGGATAGGTTGAACTAGAGCCTAAACGTGGGGGTTAATGTCAAGAGTTAAGGGTAAGGGCTAAGGGTTTTGGGGGAAGGCAATGGTTTAGAAACCTTGGCTACCTAAAACTTAGCCTAGCTACTGCCTCCCTAGACCACAAGGGTATTCACGACCCATGGTGCCACCCGTGGTGGCTAGGCAGTAATCCCTAAAATGTGCCAAACCAAGGCTCCCCTTAACGAGCCACTTCATGACTCGTGGTCATGACCACGGGCCGTGGGAAGGCTCATGGGATTGGCTTAGCTTGTTGTGGTTTGTGCCTTGATGAAAATGATACTGCCTCAAAGACCAGGGGCACCATAACGAGCCGTGGTGCCCTAGATGGTCCATCAAAGCGGGTGTGAAGCTCACTTAGGCTCAAGGCAAACAAGGCACTTTCGCAAAGCTACTGCCTCCATGATCACGAGCATTACCACGACTCGTGGCCTTGACCACGGATCGTGGGAGATTCCATGATCTTGCCTTAGGCCTTGGAGGGCTTGGCAAGGTTGGGAGGCACACTGCCTAGGGGACCACATGCACCACCACGAGCCGTGGTGCCCCTCCCGACCCATACAAGTGGTCCATCACGCGGCTGCCCAAATTAAGGGTGTTTGAGTAATTTCGTTTTATTTAATTAAAGTGTGGGGTTGATTTTAAATGGTTTATATCACTAGTATATATAATTTTAAGTCCTAAAATAAGTCATTAACTCCCTATTTCTCTAAAAACCCAAAACAAGATCCGCCTTTCAAATATTCTCTCTCTAAACTCAAGGAAGAATAAGGAAGCCATTGAAGCTAGGGTTGGTGGATTTCCAAGGTGTTTCTTTTACAATTATCATGGGGACTCTATAGCAAGGTATGGTAGTCTTGATCCTAGTCTAACTTTTCATTCAAGGAGCCAATTCAAAGGTGATTTCAAATCATGAAAATCTCGGGTTTTACTCAATCTCATGGGTTCTTTCATCAAACAATTTCAAAAGGTTTATAAAGTCAAATTATGATTGAATTAGTATTTAATTGATGATTTATGATGAAAATACTCTATGAACCCATGAATTTTCTCAATTCCTAAATTGTGCCTTTATGAAGTGGGTTTGATGATTATGAAAGCTTATGAGTGAAGTATGTCTAAATTGCTTTGGATTATTGAATTGTATCATTATCTATGCCTTAATTATGGTAAATTGTTGGTGAGTTGATGATTTGTGATCATGGCCTTGAAAGGGCAAGTTATGCCTAATTACTTGTTCAAATATAATTGTTCTTGATCTATTGATCCACTTGAAAGGTGGAGGTGTTTAAATACTATTTATTCTTATGAAGTGTAGTATATGTGTGTTATCACTATAGATGTTTTATGATCATGTTTAGAAGGCAATTGTATGAATAATGATCTTTATGTGAAAGGTTAGTCTCACATACACACACACGCATGAATGAATAATGAATGAATTTCTATGATAATGTTAATGATGATGTGTCTATTGAAAGGCTATTCTCAGTTGTACTCTAATGAATGATAATGACTTGTTGTGAAAGGACTTTCTCATAATAAGGAGATTCTTAGGTGAAAGGCTATTCTCATCTTTGAATATATGAGCTTTCTAATGATTGAATGAATGTTGGTTTTGGGATGGATGCTCATCCGGGAGTTGAGGTGGAGTGTCTAGTAACAATCTCTTATCCCATAATGAACTAATGTAATGTATTCCATGGGGAATAATTCTAAGCACCGAGAGGGTATGAATTGAGATGGATGCTCATTTGGGAGTTAAAGCGGCGTACCTAGTAACAATCTCTTGAGATGGATGCTCATCCGTGAGTTGAGGCGTGGTATCTAGTAGCAATCTCCCTATCCCATAACTATGTGCCCACATAGGTCTAGCTAGTGGATCCACTTAAGCTAAAGAACAATGGTCCTACCTTAGGAAAGTAGGAATCCCCTATCCGGTGATGGTGACACCAAGATTCCATTAATTGCTCACATGGTCTATGTCGGTTAAGGATTATCCCCACAAAGAACATTAATGAACTATGGCTTCTTAAGAATGGACTATTTAGTGTGGGTGGTGGTATGGGACGCCATCTATGCATTGCACAAGTAGTCTTTGAGAGAGGTTGTGGTGTGTTCGTTTGTAATGTTAAGTGTAATGAATGTGCTCTTATGATGATGTTAATGAGAATGTTGGCTAGAGGTCTAATGAATGAAGGTGCTCTTAATGTAATGAAGTAAATGAATAATGTTGACTTATATCCTTGAATGAGATGATGCATGCTATACTTGGATTGTATCATGAATTACTTCCTTGTCATGACTTAATGAATATAAATGTGCCTTGTCTATGGTGGCTTCAAGGAGTACTTAGTGTGAGTAGTAGTATGGGATGTTACTCATACATTGCACAAGTATGACTTTGAGTGACCCTAGGTGATGGTCTTTATGTGTTGATGTGACTTATGTGATGTTTATGTCTCTTGTGTATTAGTATTGTGTAAGGATGGAAGGTTGAATGGTATGTTCACTTTTGGTGACCTTAAGGTGGTACCTTGGTGTGGATGGTGGTATGGGATGCTATCCATGCAATGCACAAGGTATAACTTGAGGGTTACTTGTGGTGAAGGCTTAAAGTGAAGGTAAAGATTCATATGTGGATTATGTTCAAATGTGATGTTATGACTTATATGATGATTATACTTGTATTTGATGTCTCTTATGCTATTGTTCATGATATTTCTAAAAAGTGGCATAATGCATGGTTTTCAGAACAAAGATGTTTGTTTTAAGCATTTTTTTGCATGGCTATCATACTTAGTACATCTAATGTGCTAACCCAAATTTCTTCTCCCTTTTTACCTAAGTGTAGGGTTTGGAGATATCAGTGTTCTATTCTTGAGGAGTAGGTTTCTAAGGTGCTTCAAGATGAAGACTTGGTGAGTCCTCTTAGTTTCGAGGACAATACCCACTTTGTTCCTTTTAGTGTCTTTTAGCTTTGTTAAAGCTTTTGTATGGGCTATAAGCCCCAATGTTGTATTCAATGTATTAGATTATTTGAGACATAGTGTACAATGTCTAGAAAGTCTTACGCTTGCTTTTTAATGAAAATGTCTTAGATTGTATGAGAAAGTTTTTAATTCTTCTCTATTTTCTTATGTTCTTACGTTCAAGAATGCTATGAGGCTCGTATAAGACCCCTTCGGGGTCGAGTACACCGTGTTGCATCTGGGGTGTACCCTTGGGTCATGACAAACTTAGTATCAGAACATATGGTTTTGGGAATGGTCTTAGGTTGTCTCAAACCACATCTAGTAGAGTCTTGTTCATAATCTGAAGCGCACCACATTATCAATAGGAGGCTATTGGGTGTTATGAAAGTTTCACTTCTTCATTCTTCAATTCGTGCCATAGAGTTTAACTCTATAATGTCTTTCCCTTATTTTTTATGTGATGGTCTTTAGAGTATGACCACTTGAAATGAGTAGGCTAGAAGGGTTGAGGGAGATAAAAGGTTGGTTGTGAAGACAACTATGGTTATGTGACTTGATAGATTGGGATGATAGTTGTGGTATGACTGTAGTATGAATGGATTGCCTTATGGTTATGTGTGATGTTGGTAGAAGGTTATGATCAGTTTTGTGGTATGTTGAAAGAGTTGTTGAATAGTGGTGTTTAAGAGTTGCCTTGAAGTGTTGAGAGAGAAGACTCCTCTAAGAGGGGTAGAAGTGTAATTAACCTTGGTGTAGAATCACCTTGGGTGATAAGTGTGAAGGTTTAGTGATGTTTTACTCAGACCTTAGAATGGGAAGAGGTGAAGTTTGAAGAAGTTTGTATAGGCTTACTCCCAAGTGAGGGATAATGTGTTTAGATGATAAGGTCGTTGAGTGTCCTTGATGTTCATGAGTTAGGCCTGATTGAATTTCTCACCTTATGAGGTGTAGTGAGTTTGAGGAGTTTAGACCCGGTGTGGTAGACTCATATGAGACTTTGAGTGATATGGTAAGGTTGTTGGTGAGCAAGAGTTGCTTATGAGGACCTTCCTAGTTTAAAAGCACCGGTGAGTTGATGGTTTCTTGTAAGTTGTGAATGTCATGATTGAGGTTCCTATGTTATGTCATGTTGACCTTAGTTTGGTTTTCTCCTAAGTGGGGGATGGTATGTTGAATAGTAAGGTTGTTGAGAGTTCCGATATCCTTATCTCTTTGTTTATATGCCTATTCAAGCCTAAGACAAAGAGTTCCTTTTTTGACTTGTTTCATGTTTTTGGAGTCATGTGTGACATTGAGTTTCCACGTTCTACTTATGTTATGCATGTTCTTGATGAATTGTTGTTTGAATGAGAAAATGAGTTTGAATGAATTGTGTTCCTCCTGTTGATATGCATCTATGATGAATGTGCTCTTATGACGATGTTAATGAGAATGTTGGCTAGAGGTTTAATGAATCAAGGTGCTCTTAATGTAATGAAGTAAATGAAGAATGTTGACTTATATGCTTGAATGAGATGATGCATGCTCTACTTGGATTGCATCATGAATTACTTCCTTGTCATGACTTAATGAATATGAATGTGCCTTGTCTATGGTGGCATCAATGAGTACTTAGTGTAAGTAGTAGTATGAGATGTTACTCATATATTGCACAAGTATGACTTAGAATGGCCCTAGGTTCTGGTCTTTATGTGTTGATGTGAGTTATGTGATGTTTACGTCTCATGTGTATTAGTATTGTGTAAGGATGGAAGGTTGAATGGCAAGTTCACTTTTGGTGACCTTAAGGTGGGACCTTGTTGTGGATGGTGGTATGGGACTCTATCCATACATTGCACAAGGTATATCTTGAGGGTTACTTGAGGTGAAGGCTTAAAGTGAAGGTAAAAGTTCATATGTGGATTATGTTCAAATGTGATGTTATGACCTATATGATGATTATATTTTATTTGATGTCTTTTATGCTATTGTTCATGATAATTCTAGAAAGTGGCATAATGCATGGTTTTCGAAACAAAGATGTCGGTTTTAAGCATGTTTTTGCATGGCTATCATATTTAGTACATCTAATGTGCTATCCCATATTTCTTCTCCCTTTTTACCTAAGTGTAGGGTTTGGAGATACTGGTGTTCTATGCTTGAGGAATAGGTTTCTAAGGTGCTTGAAGATGAAGACTTGGTGAGTCCTCATACTTTCGAGGACAATACACACTTTGTTCCTTTTAGTGTCTTTTAGTTTTGTTAAAGCTTTTGTATGGGCTAAGCCCCAATGTTGTAATCCAAGTATTAGATGATTTGAGACATAGTGTACATAGTCTAGAAAGTCTTCTGCTTGCTTTTTAATGATAATGTCTTTGATTGTATAAAAAAGTTTTTAATTATTCTCTATTTTCCTATGTTCTTATATTCAAGAATGCTATGAGGCTTGTATAAGACCCCTTCGGGGTCGAGTACGCCATGTTGCATCTAGGGTGTACCCCCGGGTTGTGACAAGGTTATTGCTCCTACGAACACTAATGTGAATTCCATGGCTTCTAGATTGAGGGATTTTACAAGGATGAACCCTCCTATCTTCTTTTGTTCCAAAGTGGGAGAAGATCCTCATGAGTTTGTGGAAGAGGTCTACAAGATAATTGATTCTATGGGGTGACTTCGATAGAGAAAGCGGAGCTAGCAGCTTATCAATTGAAGGGAGTGGCCCAAGTATGGTATACTCAATGAAAGGTGAATAGGCCGGTAGAAGCGGGTCCCATAGATTGGGAGGTGTTCAAGAAGACATTCCTTGATAGGTTCTTTCCCCGAGAGATGAGGGAATTTAAAGTGCAAGAATTTATCAACCTTCGTCATAGAGGCATGAATGTGCAAGAATATTCTCTTAAGTTTACCGAATTATCCAAGTATGCTCCGGCCATGGTGGCGGATCCAAGGGATTAAATGAGTAGGTGTGTGACGGGTATATCCAAGGTGGTAAGTAAAGAATGCCGCACGAAAATGCTCCTTCATGACATGGATCTCTCACGTCTTATGGTGTATGCCCAACAAATGGAGAATGAGAAACTCCAAGGAAATAATAGGGAGGTGAAAATGGATAGAACTGGTGAAGGGACTTTCTCCAATGCTAAATCTGATGGGCAATGTCGGCAAAGGTTCAAGCAAAGATTCTCCAATCAAGGCTCTTCTAGTACTCCAAGGGTTGACAAAGAAAGGGCTTCCAACCCTAAACCTTAAGGAGGCAATAGTGATGGTTCATATGTTGCTAGGTCTAATTGTGCAAAATATGGTAGAAAACATGAAGGCAAGTGCTTAGTTGGCTCCGATGGGTGCTATGGGTGTGGAAAAAGTGGCCATAAGTTGATAGATTACCCGGTACTCATGGCCAAGGGGAGAGAAGGTAAATAAACTCCTCCAAGTGGTTCCAACTCTAATGCTCAAAACCAAAAATGCTTTTATGCTCTTCAATCCCGAGGTGACCAAGAGAGCTCCCTAGATGTGGTGACCGGTATGTTACAAGTATTTTCTATTGATGTATATGCATTGTTAGATCCCGATGCCACTTTGTCCTATGTTACACCTTGTGTAGCTATGAAGTTTGAAATACTCCCCGAACTGTTAGTAGAGCCTTTTTCGGTTTCTACCTCGGTTGGTGACTCGGTAGTGGAAATAAGAGTATAGAAGTCGTCCTATTTCCTTGTCTCATAAAGTTACCTTGGTGGATTTGGTAGAGTTAGACATGCTTGATTTTGATGTAATTTTGTGTATGGATTGGTTGCAAGCATTCTATGCCTCTATAGATTGTAGGACTCGGATTGTCAAAATCCAATTTCCAAATGAGCCTATTTTAGAGTCGAAAGGGGGGAATTCTATCCTTAGAGGTCAATTTGTTTCTTATCTCAAAGCTAGGGTGATGAATGTTCAGTCTGAAACCCCATCCCTAGAGTTGGTCCCTGTGGTGAATGAATTTGTGAAAGTCTTTCCCATTGACTTTCTCGGCATTCCTCCCGAGCGGGAAATAGATTTTGGCATTGATCTTGTGCCGGATATGCAACCTATCTCCATTCCTCGTTATAGAATGGCTCCGGCCGAGTTGAAAGAGTTCAAAGAGAAACTAAGGGATTTGTTAGACAAGGGCTTTCTTCGCCCGAGTATCTCTCCTTGGGGTGCTTTGGGGTTGTTTGTTAAGAAAAAGGATGGGTCTCTTAGGATGTGCATTGATTATCGCCAATTAAACAAAGTGAAAATTAAGAATAAATATCCCCTTCCAAGAATTGATGACGTTTTGATCAACTACAAGGGGCTAGCTATTTCTCCAAAATAGATCTTCGTTCGGGTTACCATCAACAAAGGGTGAGAGGGGTTGACACTCCCAAGACGGCCTTTAGGACCCGGTATGGGCAATATGAATTTGGGGTGATGTTAATTTGGTTGACTAATTCCCTGGCGGCATTTATGGATCTAATGAATAGAGTGTTCAAAAAATATCTTAATTGTGATAGTGTTTATTGATGATATCTTGATCTATTCAAGGAGTGAGAATGAGCATGTTGACCATCTGAGAATTGTATTGCAGTTCTTAAGGACAAACAACTATTTGCAAAGTTTAGCAATTGTGAGTTTTGGTTAAGGTCCGTACCATTCCTTGGTCATATAGTGTCAAGTAAGGGCATTGCGGTTGATCCTAAGAAGATGGATGCAGTCAAGAGTTGGCCTAGGCCTCTAACTCCTTCCGACATTAGAAGCTTCTTGGGTTTGGCCGGTTACTATTGGAGGTTTGTTGAGGGATTTTCCTCTATTGCTTCTCTGTTAATGGATTTGACTCATAAGAAGGCTAAATTTGAGTGGTCAGAGATTTGTGAGAAAAGCTTCCAAGTGTTGAAAGATAGACTTACTTCCACTCCGGTGTTGACCTTACCGGAGGGTACCGATGGTTTTGTTGTATATTGTGACTCCTCTAGAGTGGGGTTGGGATGTGTGCTCATGCAACATGGTAAGGTGATTGTCTATGCTACAAGGCAACTTAAGATTCATGAGAAGAATTATCCAACCTATGATCTTGAATTAGTAGTGGTGGTGTTTGCTTTGAAAATATGGAGACATTACTTATATGGGGTCCATGTAGATGTTGTCACCGATCACATAAGTCTTCAATATGTGTTTAGCCAAAAAGACTTGAATCTCCGCCAAAGAAGGTGCTTGAAATTTTGAAGGATTATGACATGAGTGTCCTTTACCACCTCGGCAAAGCTACTGTAGTAGCAGATGCACTTAGTAGATTATCCATGGGTAGTGTAGGTCATGTGGAGGATGAGAAAAAGGAATTGGTTCGTTAAGTGCATAGATTGGCCCGGTTAGGTGTCCAACTAATAGTTTCTCCTAGGGGTGGTATCACGGTTCATAATGGCCTCAAATCATCCTTTATGGTAGATGTGAAGTCTAAACAGGACCTTGACCCTTTATTAATGGAATTGACAGAATCGGTACTCAACAAGTCCGTTGACGCTTTCTCCAAAGGGGGAGATGGAATACATTGATACCAATGTCATTTGTGTGTTTTGGATTTGGATGGGTTGAGGGAGCAAATCTTAGAAGAGGCTCATGGTTCTAGATATTTCATTCATCTGGGAGCCACCAAGATGTACCGTTATCTACGGGAAGTCTATTAGTGGAATGGTATGAAAAAGGATATTGCGGGTTTGTAGCCAAATGTCCTAATTTTCAGCAAGTGAAGGTTGAGCACCCAAGGGGAGGAGGATTTTTGCAAGATATACCAATTCCCATTTGGAAGTGGGAAGAGGTGAACATGGATTTTATTGTGGGTTTGCCTCGTACTCGAAGGCAACATGATTCTATTTAGGTCATTGTTGATAGAATGACAAAATCAGACCACTTCATTCCTGTTAAGGTATCTCACTTGGCGAAAGACTATTCCAAGTTGTACATAAGTGAGCTAGTGAAGTTACATGGAGTTCCTTTATCCATCATTTCGGATCGGGGTACTAAATTTACTTCACATTTTTGGAAGTCATTCCAAAAAGGTCTAGGTACAAAGGTGAAGCTTAACACCACTTTCCACCCTCAAACGGATGGTCAAGTGGAACGTACCATTCAAACTTTAGAAGACATGTTGAGGGCGTGTGTTATAGATTTCAAGGGTAATTGGGATGACCACTTGCCGTTGATAGAATTTGCCTACAATAAAGTCACCACTCAAGTGTCAGTATGGCTTCTTTTGAAGCCTTGTATGGTAGGAGATCTAGGTCTCCGGTTGGTTGGTTTGAAGTAGGTGAGATTGCTCTTATTTGTCCCGAATTGGCTTATGAGGCTATTGAGAAAGTTTTTCTCATTAGAGAGAGGTTGAAAATGGCTCAAAGTAGGCAAAAGTCTTATGCCGATGTGAGGAGAAGGGAGTTAGAATTTGAAATTGGTGATTGGGTCTATTTGAAAATCTCACCCATGAAGGGTGTGATGAGGTTTGGCAAAAAGGGGAACCTTAGTCCCCAGTTTGTAGGCCCATATCAAATTTTGAAGTGTATTGGGAAAGCTACCTATGAGTTGGACTTGCCAAATGAGTTGGCCCCGGTTTACTTGGTATTTCATTTTCTATGCTTAAAAAGTGCATTGGGTTGGGAGTTGATGAAAGCATTTCCTATGAAGAGGTTCTGCTAGAAATCCTTGATCAGAAAGTCAAGAGATTGAGAAATAAGGAAGTAGCTTCCGTTAAGGTTTTATGGAGAAATAATTTAGTTGAGGGTGCTACTTGGGAGGCCGAGGCCGACATGAAGTCCCGATATCCTCATCTCTTTCCTTCTACTCCTAATTAAGCTTGAGGTAAGTAGTTCCTCTTGAGTTTTAGTGTTATGGGAGTCATGTGTGTTATATATGTTTTTCCAGTATTTCCTTATGGTATGCATGTTCTTGATGAAATTCATATTTAGTAAGAAAATGAGTTTCCATGATTTATATTCCTCATGTTGTTGTGCATTTAGTATGAGTTGCTTATTAGACCACATGAGATGTGTTGATGAACATGCTTTAGTATGCTTTTGAGAGTATTGGCATATTGTCTCCATGATGTTGTGTTGAGCATGATTTTAGTGGTAGAAGGTAGTTCCTCCTATGAACATGAGAAATGTTGAATTTCATGCATATTCGGTTGAAAGATGTAATTCCTACTCCGTTGAAAATATGCATTGGATATGCTTTGAGATGGAGTTGATGTTTCCTCCTTTGAATTGTGCATTATTTTGATGTTTCATGCATGATAGGATGCTAGTCTTGAGTCTTTAATTACGTGAGGCGTCTAGATCATCATTCGAGGACGAAATTTCCCAAGGGGGAGATAATGTAACACTCCAAAAATATTAGGTTAAACTAGAGCCTAAATGTGAGGGTAACGTCAAGAGTTAAGGACAAGGGCCAATGGAGAGGACCAAAACAGTCCACTCTCCCCAAGACTGTCCTAGTGACCACGACCACCCCCACGACTCGTGGTGGGGACCACGGATCATGGTGTGGCTCGTGGTAGCCTAGGCAGTGTACTCCCCAAAATCTGCCCAAAATAGGTTTTCCTTCACGAGCCACTTCATGGCTCGTGGAAAGGTTCATGGAGAAGAGTTCGGCGTGTAAGGGTGGCAACCAAGTGGCCAAGACACTGCCTCAAGGTCCACGAGAGGGACCACGGCTCGTGGAGCCCCTCGTGAAGATGCCTTGGGCGTGTGGGGCATAAGGCACCAAATTCATAGCCACTGCCTCAAGGACCACGAGGGGGTCCACGGTTCGTGGGGAGCCTCGTGGCACCTCGGCGTGGTCACTTAAATGAGGGTAATTAAGTCTTTTCCTTTTTAAGTCCAATCAAAGTGGGGTTGTTTTGTATTAATTTTATACAACTATATGGGTTATTTTAAGTCAAAATACACCTACACTAAGTCATTTTACAGAAATACTCAAATCAAACCAAAAGTTAATCTTCCTCACAATATTTCTCTCTCTAAAACTCAAAGAAGAAAAAAGGTAGAATTGGAGCTAGGGCTTGAAGATTCAAGGAGATTTCACTCAAATTCGTTGAAGATTCATCATCAAGGTATTGTATTCTTTATCCTTGTATAATTTCCATTCAAGGAGTCCCTTCAAATCCAATTTCAAGCTAGTAGATTCCCCAAAGTAAGGGTTTATTTTTAATCTTGTGGGTTCTTTCTAAAAATGGTTTTTATGGTTGGTTTATGACGAATTATGATTTAATTGATGCTTTATTGTTGATTTATGATGAAATTCCCCCAAGAGCCCATGGAATCACCAATTTCCCAAATTTGGATCTTATGATGTGAATTCTTAATTCTAGAAAGATTAATACGAGAATATGCCTATTATAGTTGGGTTACTTGAATCATTCTATCATTCATGTCTATTTTAGTAATTGTGGATGTGTTGATGGGTTGTGGCCTTGAAAGGCAAGATATGTGAATTATGTATGATGATGAGGGCTATGTAAGGGCCATGAGAACACTTTGAGAGTAAGGTGCATATGATTATGATCTAGTTGATGTTGTGTTGGGTTGATTTCCTTATTCACATATTTATGTGTAAAGTAGAATATGATGTGAAAGCTTTTTCACATATAGTGATTTTAAGGGTTGAAGACTAGTCTCCCCTAATGAATCTAGGAGCTTTAGCATGAGTTTGTTGGATTGAGTGTCAAAGCCTTCACGATAGTAGAGGCCGGATTTCTAGGTACAATTTCTTGGGATGGAGGACCTTACATTAGTAGAGGTCGGGTTTTCTAGTAGCAATCCCTTTATCACATAAACTGTGTGCCCGCATAAGTCTTTTAGCTAGTGGATCCACATAAGCTAATAGTTGATTTCTACCTTAGGCAAGTAGGACACCCTCTTTTCGGTGTGGGGTAGACACCGAATTCCATGATTAAAATCTCATGGTCTATGTCGGTTAAAGCCAATCCCACTATGATAGATGAATTAGAATTGGTGTATGAACTATAATCACTTAATAAGCTTTCCTTAGTGTCGGTAGGATTATGTGATCTTATTCATACAATGCAAAAAGATGCTTTGGCGGTAGTTATGGTTTGTTTCCATTATGATACGATGATCAATATGTTGAATATGCTTGTATCTTATGCTTTTTGACTAATTTTCATGATGGACTCTAAAGTTGGTAAAGTGTATACATTTCAACTAAAATGTCCTTTTTAGCAAGATTTAAAGGATTTTTATACATGTCTATCATACTTAGTGCATTTTTGTACTAACCCATATTTCTTCTACATTTTTCTACAAAGTGTAGGTTCCAGCATTTGAGGTGATCTTCCTTCTAGTTCAAAGTTTAGATTGACTATCCTCCAAGGCTTGTGGTATGTCCTCATGGATCCGAGGACAAGTGATATATTTTTTTTCCATTTCTTTCATAGTAGACTTTTAGATTTTCTATTGCAAGGGCTGTGACCCTATTTTTGAGACTTTGATTGTAATAGATGGCTAAATGAGACTATGTCTAGACTTTCGCTTTGCTTTAATGAAAACATCTTAAAGGCTTGAAAAATGTGTTTTTTTCTCTTTATTGCTCTTTACTTATGTGATGATATGCTAAGTGGCTTACATAGTGCCTTTAGGGGTATTATGTGCCAAGTTACATCTAGGGGGTACCCTTGGGTCGTGAAAATTATGATACGTCCAGAGTTGATTTGGGCTGTGTGTTAATACATAATGGTAAAGTTATATCTTTTTCCTCCAGACAGCTGAAAGTTCACGAGAAAAATTATCCAACCCATGATCTATAGTTGGCTGCTATAGTATTTGCTTTGAAAATATGACGTCACTATCTTTATGGTGTTTATGTGGATGTGTTCACCGATCACAAGAGTCTCCAGTATGTGTTTAGTCAGAAAGAGTTTAATCTCAGACAGAGAAGGTGGTTAGAGTTATTCAAAGATTATGACATGAGTATTCTATATCACCCAGGTAAGGCTAATGTTGTTGTTGATGCTTTGAGTAAGTTTTCTATGGGAAGTACTGCAAATGTTTAGGAAGAAAAAAGAGAGTTAGCACAAGATGTGCACAGACTTGCACGATTAAGAGTTTGACTAATGGATTCCACAGAAGGAGGAGTAGTGGTGATAAATGGGCCTGAGTCATCATTAGTGTCTAAAGTTAAAGAGAAATAATACCAAGATCCTATTTTTCTTGAATTGAAGGAAAACATTCATAAGCAAAAAGTAATGGCTTTTGAACAAGGGGGAGATGGTGTACTGAGATATCAAGGTAGAATGTGTGTGCCAAGGGTGGATGAACTCCAAGAAAGGATCATGGAGAAAGCTCATAGTTCCAGATATTCTATCTATCCGGGTTCCACAAAAATGTATCGTGATCTGAGAGAGGTTTATTGGTGGAGTAGTATGAAGAAGGGCATTACTGAGTTCGTCTCTAAATACCTGAATTGTCAACAAGTTAAAGTAGAGCACCAAAGGCCCGGTGGTATGGCTCAGAATATAGAACTTCCGGAATGGAAGTGGGAGATGATCAATATGGACTTTATTATAGGTTTGTCGTGGTCTCGCAGGCAACATGATTCTATTTGGGTGATTGTAGATCGAACGACAAAATCAACCCACATTTTGCCGGTAAAGACTAACCATTCAACAAAAGATTATGCTAAGTGATATATTCAAGAGGTAGTTAGACTTCATGGAGTCCCATTTTCGATTATTTCAGATAGAGGTGCACAACTTACTGCATAGTTTTGGAAGTCATTCTAGAAAGTTTTGGGTTCAAAGGTGAACTTTAGTACTGCTTTTCATCCTCGGACAGATGGTGAGGCAGAGCATACTATTCAGACTTTGGAAGATATGTTGAGGGCCTGTGTGATTGATTTGAAGGGTAATTGGGATGATCACCTACCTCTCATTGAGTTTGCTTACAACAATAGTTACCATTCTAGCATCCAAATGTCTCCTTATGAAGCTCTTTATGGGAGAAGATGCAAATCTCCTATTGGATGGTTTGAGGATGGTCAAGCTGGGTTGATAATACCGGACTTAGTTCATCAAGCTATTGAGAAAGTTTAGATTATCCAAGAAAGGTTGAAAATAGCGCAGAGTCGTCATAAATCCTACAACAATGTTAGGAGAAGGAACTTAGAGTTTGAAGTAGATGATTGGGTATACTTGAATGTTTCACCATTGAAGGGTGTAATAAGGTTTGGTAAGAAGGGGAAGCTTAGTCCCCGGTATATTGGTCCTTACAAAATATCCAACAGGATTAAGAACGTAGCTTATGAGTTGGAGCTACCACAAGAGTTAGAAGCCGAACATCCATTATTTCACATTTCTATGTTGAAAAAGTTCTTGGGCGATCCTTCATTGATTATACAAACTGAAGATGTTGGTATCAAAGATAGCTTGTCTTATGAGAAGATTCCTGTTCAGATTTTAGTCCACCAGGTTTGCAAGTTGAGAACCAAGAAAGTAGCATCAGTCAAAGCTCTTTGGAGAAATCAGTTTGTTGAGGAAGCTTCTTTGGAATCTGAGGAGGATATGAAGAAAAGATATCCACATCTCTTTGAGCCCAGAGGAATTCCATATCAAGGTACTAATTCTCTTCTTAGTACTCTTTGATTGATATACTGAATGTGTTAGATTTGCTTGTTGGGTGTTTGAGCTAAAAGTTAGATGTTGCACTTTTAGCCTATTGAGAGTAATATTATTCAAGGACGAATGTTCCCAAGGGGGAGATATTGTAACACCCCGTTATTTGAAAGAACTAGATTTAGGAAAAACCATTTTTGGAAAGAATGAAAAATCTGGAATTTGTCTAAGTTATGTTAAGTATGAATTTTTGGTTCAAATTCAAATGACCATAACTCTCATTACAAGATCATTTAGGTGTTCTACAAGATACTATATGAAAGATCTTTGAATTATCTTTCCAACGCCATCGAGTTTGCTCATTTTCGATTTCGTATGAGGGAGATATGCCCATTTGAAGTCGGGATGTCTAAATAAGGAAAGTTAATCGATTTTAAAGGGTTATTTTTGTCTTTTTATTACCCAATTAAGTTATTTCGTTTTTAGTAATTAATTAGGGGTCAAAACTGAATTTATTTTGTTTATGAACTCAAAGATTTCATGCTAGGGTTTTAGAGAAAATAACTCAGGAGGAGAAAGGGAAAGAAAGGTCAAGATTCGTTTATTTCTTGATGAATTGATTGTGGATTTCGCCAATAATTCTATCCTACAAGGTCTGTGAGACTTTCATAGCATTGGGTTCGTTCACCCATTCAACATCGATGTTTAGTTCAACGAATTTTGTTCTAGAAAATTGAAAGTTGATGATTTTTCATTATGTTCTTGAATATTAGCTTTCGTTCTTGAGCTAAGTTGAGATTGTTGAGTTCTTGAGGATATTGTGTCGATTTTAGAGTCGTTATGAATAGATTCTTGTGTACATATATTGGGAATCTGAATTTAAAGAGAATTTGAGAAAAACAATCGAAATTAGGCGAATTGGGGTTAGAAAATGAAGAAGGAAAGAGTCGGGCGAATCTGGGTACCAGTTCCACGATGCGGACCTGTTCCTCAGGATGGAAAATTTTCTCTCCACATCGCGGAGCGGTCACGGACCCTTCTGCCTCAAAATGTATTTTGCAACCAAATATTAAAATGCATCTCCGCGTTGCTGACTTGCTTCCAGACAGTGATTTCTTGATTGATTCTCATGTTTAACTATTTAAAAACACTCCTAAACATCACGAGATCTTTCCTATCACAAATCACAACTTTGAATCCATAAATTTCAAATTCAAGGAAAGTTAAGAGTCAAGTCTAAAAAGTCCTTAGAGTCCTTTCAAAAGTCTTTTGCAAATGCTTTAAACCTGTTTTAAGAGTTGAGTTTTGAGTTAAGTAAAGAGTAAAGAGTCAAGTTCATTTCTTCAAAAGAGTATATAGGGACTATGTATTCCCAAATAGTAAATGTTTTAACATTTAAACAAGAAATGAAACACTGATTTTCACCAAGAGCCTTTGAGCAAGTTTTTCAGTAAATAGTAATGCTTTCACAATTAAGCAAGAGAGGAAACATTGATTTCCTAGAGAGCCTTTGCGCTAGTTTTTGAGTAATTATCTCAAACCACAGAAACGATTATGTTTTTAAACATATAAGCTAGTATATTTTGGGAGTAGTATTGTGTCCTCAAATGCCTATTTTATCTCAATATCTGATGAAAACACTTAAGTTTTTTGTATTTGAAGTTGGAAGGAAAGCATGGACATTACATCGCAAAAAGGAACGAAAAGACTGAAAAGAACAAAGAAATGAAGGCCTGAGGATCTTTGAGTCCACTTGGCGAGTCGCCGAAGGGTCTTACTTCGCCTTTTGTTCCTGTGTGCTGAGCATTGAAGAAAAGGATCAAGTCGGCGGAAAAAGGGAGCAGTCGATGCATCACAGAGAAGTTCCGTGAAGCAGTACCATGTCGCCTAATGTCCCAAAGCATGACGATGCTGAAGGATGGTGCAAGATGACGATGAACTACACCAAAAGGCGTATCGTTGAGTTGATCGGTGATTTCGACTAATGATACCGAATGATCAACTACAACACAAATCTATAAAAGCTATAAATACGAGTTAGAATTATAGTTTTAAGAGTCGAACAATTATTATAATTTTCATGTAGAATATTATTTTTTGATATTTTTTTCTCTGAGTTTGAGAGGGTTTTGAAGACTAGAAGATCCAAAGGGTTTCATCTTCAAGATTTGAACTTGGGTCTCTTAGATTTTTCATTCTTGGCATGCAGCAAGACTTAAATCTTCATACCCATTTGAATGCAAGCTCATTTAGGTATAAATTTCTATCTCTTGATGTTTGGCTAAAAACCCCAATTCTTGGGGTGTGATTTAGCGAATATGTGTTAAGATATTTGTTAGGTCTTGCTTGCTGATAGTCTATTCGTAGTTTAAATGTGATTTTGTTTAGGGGTTGTGGATGAATTTAATGAATTTTTAGGTGCAAATACAAGTTTATTTATGTGTTTTCAGCTTGTTCGAGAGAGAGGTCGTAAAACTAAGCCACTAGATTGATGGCCAGTGTGAGTGGGTCGACATGAGAGCTAGAGAGAGTGAACCCTAGTCCCATGTCCACACACTCAGGTCAAGAGAGTGAGTGAGTTAAGGCGTAGGCTGGTCTTCATGTGGAAAGTGGGTGTTCGAGAGGAACACATTTGAAACGGGGTAAATTTCTCAAGAGAGAGCTTATCCTCCTTAAAGTTTAGCTTAGTCACAATAAGTCTATGAATCTTCTATCGAAAGCATGTACCCAATAATATAGCTTAACCCGTATTCCCGTCACATCCGAAGAATCCCTTCTCATTTCTTAGAAATCTTTGTTAATTTTGTTGTTTTTACCTACTTGTGACAAAAACCCCATTGTTAATTGACACTCTTGTGTCCCCCTTTATTTTACAATATTTTTAATCGTTAATGTGTTTAGCTACGACTAGTTAGAACTAAATTTTATTTTTCTATTAATTCTAAAACCACTCCCTTGGGAACGATTCCAACCATCAATTGGGTTATTATATTATTGCACGATCATAGACCCTTGCTTCGGAAGTTCTGTCATTGATTACGCAAACATCAAAATGGTGCCGCTGCTGGGGAGTGGTGTTATTTGAGAATTCTTAGATTAGTAGAATTTTTGTTCTTATTAGTTGTAGATCACTTACTTAATTTTTAGTTTAGTTTTGTTTGTTATGTGAATATTTCAGAAATTATGAGTGTTAATGTTAGCAACGGTAGCCAGGTAGGCTACCAAGGAGACATCAGAAATCTCAACGATGTTCAAGAGCCCAACATCAATGGCCCCCATCTCTTAGGAGGTTTCAGAGCCATCCGTCTACCCCCAGCCGAAGGAAACGCAGTGTTCCACATAACAAGCACCATATTGCAACTCCTGCACCTAAAGGAACTTTTTAGCAGACTGGCTCATGAGGATCCTGACAAGCATCTTTGAAACTTTGTAAATGTGTCCGGGCCATTCTCGTTCAAAAACATCTCTCAGGAGTTGGTCCAGTTGAGGCTATTTCCTTTCTCGTTGATGGGAGAGGTGTGCAAATGGCTAGCCGAGCTACCCCATGAATCCATCACTTCTTGGGAGGAGTTGATAACTGCATTTCAAGTGCGATTTTTCCCTCCCTCGAAGATGATGTCACTGCGGGATAGCATCCAGAGCTTAAAATGTCTAGATGGAGAGCCTCTCCACGAAACTTGGCTAAGGTTCAAAAAGTTGGTGCTGCAATGCCCAACCCACGATTTGCTGGGCAATGTGCTACTTCAATACTTTTACTGAAGGTGTCGCTGACCAACTCTCACCTGGAGGCTTAATTCAGCAGCCATATGCAGTAGCAGCCCAACTTTTAGATGGCATGACAACAATCAACAGAGCGCGGTACACTCGCGAGGACCAAGTGTCCCCTCTCACATTCAAGCTATCTAAGGAGCAGATTGAAAAAGACAATAAGAGAGACCAAAACATGGCCAAAATCATGACACAACTTTACATTCTATCCAAAAATGTCGTGGGGGCTGGTGCCCATTGTTTGAACACTGTAAGAGTCGGATGTGCAAATGCTGAAGAGATGAAATTTGAAACCATATATAACGATGAGGTAAATTATCTAGCAAATCAAGGCGGGGGCTATCATTCAAACTACATAAGGTAAGGTGGTAACCAAGGCTGGGTTAGAGATGAAGGCTGGAAGGATAGAGATCGTGAATGGAGGGACCGAAATCCAAACTGGAAAAATGGGGAGAACGATAGATATGTGCCTCCCCATGAGCGTCAGAAGCTCAAGGATTTGGAAGGTGGTTGGTCTGAGGATATGCTCTCATGTATCCTCAACAAAGTTGAAGGGTAAGACAAAATGCTGAAAGGAATGAAAGAAGATGCTTCTACCCTTAGCCAGACCGTCACCTCCCATTTTGTTTCAATCAAGGAGTTGGACACCTAGATGGATCATATCTCGTCTTACCTCAATCCGAGACAACAATGGGGTTTGCCTAGTGATACTATGGCTAACCCCAAGAGTGAGGTTTGAAAGTGGACTTGCGTTGTGTCACGACGTTAACTAAGGCGCTATTTGGGAGGCAACCCAAAACAATTTATTGCTTTCTTTTGCTTTTGGTAAGATAATGGTGTGTTGATTGTGCAGATGGAAGTGTGGAGAGTGAACGAAAAGTACAGATTGGCGAGCAACAGGTCCAATCAGTGAATCGCCAAACGGTTCGGCAACTCAGAACTAGATCGCCGTTAGACTCAAGAACATCTTGCATTAGAGTCTGTAAAACTCGACGAGCACAGGAAATTATTGGCAAACCGCCGACCGTGTCGGCAATCCTAACAGAGACCGCCATTTGGACTCCCACAAAACATGGAGGTTCTGTAAACTTCGGCGAGGTAAATGATTACTTGGCGTTACGCTGAATAGCTCAGCCATCGGTACTAGTATCACCGAGGGGGAAAAAAACTGGACGATTTTTGCAAGCCAAAGGTTTAAAAGTTTCAACTTCATTCATTTTCCCTCACTTTGTATCTGTCCAAACTCACACCTGCACTCTAGTTTTATATTACTTGCATATTCGGAGTACTTGGGTTGGTTGATTTGTGCTTGGAGTCGGATTATAGTGCTTCCTAGCATCTCAATATCCATTTGATCACCACAAAAGGTTAGTATCCCGAACCCCATAACTATCTTGTCAAAAATGTACTCATTTGCAAATGTGTGATCTTGTCAAAAAATGTTGAACCACCCTGATTGGGTTTAATTGTTTATGTGTCAAATCTTTCTTCGATAACCCCACTTTTATTACCTAAACTGTGAAATCTTGTTCTCTAATGCATCGAGTAGAGTTAATGAGTGATAAGTGGTACTCATATGTTATGGGTGCTGGTCGAATTTGTGCTTTTTGTGCTTAAATTGCATTTTCGGGGGTTGCGGGGCTGATTTTGAGAAGTTGGGTCAAAAGTAGGGATGTTGGGTCATTCGGCGAGCTGTGATGAGCTCGCCGAACTATTCCGTGGTTAGCCTACTTACCCTATCTCACCCTTATTATCATGCTTTATTTGTTGTGGTGTGTGTAATTTTCGGCGAGAGGTATGAAGTCGCGAAGAGCAGTTGGCGACTCGCCAGAAGTCTTTTTATTCGCCCTTTGTCTACACCCCTAACTCCTTCTGCACTGTGACCTTTAGCGGATTGTCTGTGGCTCGCCGAATGGACTATCTAGTCTTTCTGCAGCTGAATGTCTTTGTTTTGGTTGTCAAATATGTTTAAACATTATCTCAAGTCTTTGCAAACATGGCCATACCAAAAGTTGCAGGAAGAAACATGCCACCCAGACACATAACAACACAATACTTTAGATAAACTGCAAGGAGCGAGAACAAGATAGACAGTTCGAGGAGGAGGATGCTCATCGACCCTAATGTCCTTTCGTGGGCTCGAGGGTTCAGCAATGCGATACACGCCTTTGTGGCAGCTCACGAGTTGGACAATATGATCGAGGCTAATATCGTTGCAGAAGGTGAAGAAGAGCGTAAAGAAAAAGAGAGTCAGCAGAAGAATGGCAACACTCCGGGCACTGATGCCCAGACAGATGGAGCGAGTGATTAGATAGGATCCCCTCTTTACCTCCCTGTCATTTTACCTTTCAAATTCTGTGTTATTTTTGCATTTAAGGACAAATTGCTTATTGTTTGTGGTGGGGTGAGGACCACACCTTTTGAGTGCTATTTTTGTTCGTATGTTGTGTATATTTAGGATGTTCTGTTTAAAATTGTGTTAATACTGCTTTTCTATGGATATTTGAGCTTGTGGCTCCTTTTATTTTAAATTGCAAAATGATTTTGACCCATCCAAAAAATTTGTGCCATCTCTCGTGTGTTGAATGTGGCTGTTCTTTTGCAAAATTTAAGTCTCAGTTCTGATCAATACAGATGACTTGAATAGTGCTTACAATCGAACAAACACGAATGTACGACTACTATGAGGCCAAATGAAGTTGCATAGACAATATGTGAACTCTTTGCATCTCGTTGTGATTAGCCATTTATCAAATCGATTCTCTTGTGATGATCATTGCACACTAGAGAAAGTGTGGAGTCTTGTTTGACTGTACTGTCAATGCCTATTGTGATGAGCTTACTTTGAACCATGCATGATAGATCCTAGAATTTGCCCTGTTGGTCCGGTCAACTAAGTGATGATATCTCTTGATATGATCTTAGGCAACTTCTAAGAGTGAGAGCCAATTTGACATATACCTCTTTTGTGACCTACCCTGTGAGAGTGTGATTCTCTTTTGAACACCCCTTGAGCCTTACCCTTGTTTGGAAGAAACTGGATGAAAACTAGACCTTTCTTAAAATCCACTACCTATAATCCTCTTGAATTGTGGTTAATTGAATAGTCAACTTAGGCCAAAATCCTAAGTTGGGGGTGTGGTGAAAAGATAAGGGCAAGTCAAGAAGTGCAAGGAAAGTCTCCTTTAACCCATGGTGTTGAGAAAAATGTAACCCTTCCATATTAAAAAAAGAGAAAGAAAAAAGAAAAAGAATGAAAAAGAAAGTTGTGTAATAAAGTACAAAAGAGATGGGGTTCCCAAACAATCCATGGAAAGTGAATAATTGGATGATTTGTGAGCACTAAAGAGAATGATGAAGGAAAAGGAGAGGAAGTGTTGTGTGCACCACATTTCATGGGGATAAAAATCACTGAGCCTAAATGACCATACCTTTGCACTCAGCCCCATTACGAGCCTTGGAAAGACCTTTTTGATCTTGAGTGAGCTGAAGCAAACGTTGATTGGAAAATACGAGCAAACCTATGGGTGAAAGCAGTCATTGTGTTCTTCCTTGTGAGTGTGAGCATTGCATCTGATTCCGAAGCTTTAAACTGCCAAGCATTGTGTGAATATGGAATCACTCCTTGTGTGAGGACATTTGAACACTTTGGTTGAGCTTGAACTAGCATTTGAAGCAAGTATTGTGAGAATGAAATTCTTTGATATTGGTGAGTCACAACTTGAATCTTTGAGTGCACATTTGAGCTTTGCATAAGTAAATTGAGTCTTGTTATGTGCATTCATGATTGAGTCTCATGTAGCACTGTTCGAGACACCCTTTTTGAATGGTTGAACTTGTGTTTTCTTGAGGACAAGCAAAAGTTTAAGTTGGGGGTGTTGATAAGTCCACAAATTAGACTCATTTAGGGCTATATTTTAATAAAAATTGTGTCCTCAAATGCTTATTTTATCTCAATATCTGATGAAAACACTTAAGTTTCAGGTATTTGAAGTTGGAATGAAAGCATGGACACTACGTCGCAAAAAAGAATGAAAAGGATGAAGAAATAAAGGCCTAAGGATCGCCGAGTCCACTTGGCGAGTTGCCGAAGGGTCTTACTTCGCCTTTTGTTCTAGTGTGCTGAGCCTTGAAGGAAAGGATCAAGTCGGCAGAAAATGGGAGCAGTTAGTGCATCACCGAGAAGTTCCGCGAAGCAGTACCATGTTGCCCAATGTCCCAAAGCATGACGATGCTGAAGGATTGTGCAAGACGACGATGAACTACACCAAAAGGTGAATTGTCGAGTTGATCGGTGATTTCGACTAATGACGCCGAATGATCCACTGCAGCACAAATCTGTAAAAGCTATAAATACTAGTTAGAGTTGTAGTTTTAAGAGTCGAACAATTATTATAATTTTCATATAGAATATTAATTTTTGATATTTTTTCTTTGATTTTGAGAGGGTTTTGAAGACTTGAACATCCAAAGGGTTTCATCTTCAAGATTTGGACTTGGGTCTCTTGGATTTTTCATTCTTGGCATGTAACAAGACTTAAATCTTCATACCCATTTGAATGCAAGCTCATTTAGGTATAAATTTTTATCTCTTGATGTTTGGCTAAAAACCCCAATTCTTGGGGTGTGATTTAGCGAATATGCGTTAAGATAATTGCTAGGTCTTGCTTGCTGAAAATCTATTCGTAGTTTAAATGTGATTTCGTTTAGTGGTTGTGGATGAATTTAAAGAATTTGTAGGTTCAAATACAAGTTTATTTATGTGTTTTCCGCTTGTTCAAGAGAGAGGTCATAAAACTAAGACCACTAGATTGATGGCCAGTGTGAGTGGGTCGACATGAGGTTCAGCTCGATAGAGTGAACCCTAGTCCCATGTCCACACACTCAGCTCGAGAGAGTGAGTGGGTTAAGGCATAGGCTGGTCTTCATGTGGTAAGTGGGTGTCCGAGAGGAACGCATTTGGAACGCGGTAAGTTTCTCAAGAGAGAGCTTATCCTCCTTAAAGTTTAGCCTAGTCACAATAATTCTATGAATCTTCTAACGAAAGCATGTACCCAATAATCTAGCTTAACCCGTATTCCCATCACATCCCTAAAATCCCTTCTGATTTCATAGAAATCATTGTTAATTTTGATGTTTTACCTACTTGTGACAAAACCCCCATTGTTAATTGACACTCTTGTGTCCCCATTTAATTTACAATATTTTTAATTGTTAATGTCTTTAGCTACGAATAGTCAGAACTAAATTTTATTTTTCTATTAATTCTCCAAACCACTCCCTTGTGAACTATCCCAACCCTTGGTTGGGTTATTATACTATTGCATTATCGTATACACTTGCATCGAAAGTTGTGTCATTGATTACGCAAACATCACTTATGTCTTGTTTTAGTCTTTCCCCTCACATGCTCGTACATTTAATGTAGTGATTCTAGTTGGCCTGCATCATTTTATGAATCAAATACAGGTAACTAGGATCAACATTAAGTGCATCGTTAATTCTAGTTGAGCTCCAGAGTTGTTGGTAAGCCTCATTGTTTCCGAAGGACCCCTTTTTATTATTTTATCATTTTAGTTATTTAGGATGTCATGGGTCTTGTCCAGACGTCCATCTCAGTTGTTAGAGCCTTCATAGACAGTTAGTTGATGTTAGTTATTGAGTCTTTCAATTCATGTTTTGATATTTGAGACTTGAGTGCCATTTTGGCTAGTGACTATTTCTATATACATTCTAAGTTACCTATTGAGATTTCAGTTTACTTTTTAAAGTATTTTTATCATGAGCAAGTCTTCCGCTAAGATTTAAGCCAGACCAAGGGTTCGCTTGGGGCCATCAATAGTTCTCAAGTGCCAGTCCCGCCCAGGGAGTAGGCTTGGGGCGTGATACCCTGTGCCTTTCCATACGGCAGGGACGCCTGCCCCCACCCCTTCTTTATCGTTTTGCCCTTCTGAGTTCTTTAAAAGGGTTCCTTCAACCCCTATCGATTCTAAACAGTCTAAACTATTTCTAAGCACCTATAAATAATTCATAACATGAATCATAACCTTTATTACATAATTCAAATTCAAGGTAGAGTTAAGAGTTATGTCTTGAGAGTTCTTTCAGACATTTTGAGAAAATCTGTTTGAGTCCTTTTGAGGAATCTCCTACAATTTCAAATAACTTGTTTCAATTCTTCCACAAGTGAGTATAAGAATGAGGAGAATGCATTCACGAGTCTACATTATAATCATGAAATCCTTCATATCACGAATCAAAAATCTTGTATTAATAATTCAAATTCAAGAAAGAGTTAAGAGTAGAGTCCAAGGAAGTCTTTGAGTTAAATTGTGAATCCTTTGTGATCAACTTTTGATTTGAGCTAAGTTTTGAGAAGGTAAGTATGAGAATGAGAAAAGTCGTATACATGAGTCCCATATTGTTATGTAGTCCTTGAGTCGAGTCGTTCATGGCCATAAATTCCTCATGACCTTCATAAATTGAGCATCTTTGAGAGGATTAGTATCTTCAAATTCTAAATATTGAGTATTGAGTTCCTAACCGTTTGAGATTATATTCCTAATCATGGAACTAATACATGTTACCCATGAAGTCCTTGAATTGAGTTGTTCATGCCCATAATCTGCATGAACCCTGTGAGTTGAACATTCTTGAAATGAGCAGTATCATTTAAGTCCTTGAGTTCTGGAGTTGTTGAGTTTAAAGTATTGAGTTCTTATATGGTTATTGAAAACCTTGAATTGAGTCGTTCATATACATAATTCCACACGAACCCTATGATTTGAGTTATAAATTTTGAAAAGCTTTTTAAAGCCAACACTTGAGTTCTTTAACTGAGTTTTGAGAAAGTAAAGATGAGTTTTGATAAAAGAGTTTTCTAAAACATGATTAGTATGACAATCGAGTATGTCATCAATGTATGAGAAGTATGGTATCTAAATATACCATCAATGTTTATGCAGTATGATTTTCCGAGTCATCAATGATCATATTAAAATATGATTTTGATACGTTTTTGAGAAAGAGTTGTCATGAGCAGTTCTGAATACCATCTCTTTTAAGAGAGATATTTTGAGTAATAATCTCAAACCACAGAAAAAGTTATGTTTTTAAATATATGAGCTAGTACATTTTTGGAGTAGTATTGAGCACCGATATTGGGATGAGTTCAGATAACTCAAGTCTCCATAAATCATGTAGCCAATGTGGGTAGAAAGGGTTATACTTTTTAAATGATTCCTTAATGCTTTTTAGCATAGACTAGTGGATCCACTTAGTAGTAGGTCTTATACCCTGGCAAAGAATAGGACAATTCTGGCAGTGTGGGCGAGACGATGTATCATCACATAGCTCATAGTGATGGTTGTCGGTTAGAGAAACTCCCACAGAGATATTTTGTATTCTTATATATACAGAGTTTACTTTATATTTTTATACACAAACAAAGTTTATCTTGTATCCTCTCATACAAACTGAGTTACTATTGTATTTTCCAATACATTGAGTTGCTTTCTACTGTTTTAAAAGCTTTCCATATATAACATCTTTTATTGTTGCTTTATATTGAGTTGAGTATCCAGTGTCGAGTATCTTATTATTTAGTTTTTCCTTATTTCACTGATTTGAATATCTTATTATTGAGTTGTCTTATTTCATTGAGTTGAGCCTTATTTTCTCTGAGTTGAGTTGAACTATGCTTCTTTGAGTTGAGTGAGTTGAGAAGAGGTAAGTATGTTTCTTTTCCACCAGTTCAAGCTTATGTTTATGCTTTAGAATTCCCCTTACATGCTTGTACATTCCATGTATTGAGCCATTTGGCCTGCATCGTTTTGAGACAACTATTATTTTCCCACTCTTTCTTTTATCGATTATAATGGGTCTTGAATAAGTTTGTAACGTATAAGCTCACACTACTTAATTACAATAAATTAACCATTTAATATAGGATTTAGGTTGTAGAGCATCTTCTAGTTGATCGATGGGTTAGTTCAATATCGTCAACATGATGCAGAATGTCACCATTAACAAAAACAAAGTAATTTCAAGAATATATGCTTTTTATATGTACACATGACAACTATCGACTCAAGAGTAATTATTTAACATGTGGTGTGAAATAGTTTTAAAATTTGTAAAAAAAAAAAGAGCTAAGAGGAATTTCAACTTTAAATACTAACTAGTATTCATACACGCGTGATGCATGGATAATATTATTAATCATATAATCTGACTTATTTAAACATATAAGATTATAGAGATCTAATAAAATCTCAATTGTCATTTCAATACTATATTAACTATTTATATCGTTAAAAACATGTTAAGCATCATTATTATCTTAATATTTCACTTAATATTTTGATGTCTTCACCCACCGGTGAGTCGGAGAATATTATTTATATGCAACAAACTCAACATTGTATATTCTTATTCTTAATACCACAAGCATGATGCTGGCAATTTCCCAGTTCATGATTTGAATCTATTTGGAGATAAGTGCTACATACAGCCCGAATGGGGTTTCATCAGACTATGAGAGGTTGACTCTTTTTCCGCACTTATTATTGGGAGTAGCCAGATAGTGGTTAGATAGAGAGCCATATAATTCCATTACTACATGGGATTATTTAGCAAAGAAGTTCTTGAGACGATCCTTTCCATCAGGCAAAACTGCAAGGTTAAGGAGTGAAATATTGAGTTTTAAGCAGAAAATAAGGGAAATTATGTACGAAGCATGGGCTCGATTGAAGCAATTGTTGAATGCTTGTCCACATCACTACCTCTAACATCCCGTATATGAAAGAGGGAACTTAGCAACTTTTAGAAATACCAGGTTTAACCGACGAGGGGCTAATCACACCCCGTAGGTGGGTCTCTTGGATGAGCACCCTGAAAATTTGCCTAAGGCAGTACCTACGCCAGGGTGGGGTCCACAAGCCGTGGCTAGGGGGTCTGTAGATCGCCACTAATCTCTGAACATGAACCACACTCAACCAGGATGAACCGAAGTCCGTCGGTGGGGTCTCGTGGTTGGACCTTTTTGGGGCAGTTGAGGCAGTTAGTTTAGGGGGCATAATGGGACTTTACAGATTTAATTAAAATTTAGTGGTGTCATTTTAACCCTAGTCTAAACCACTAATATAATTACTTTAGACCCCTAATCTAAGTCATTTAATTCATTCTCTGAACTCACCAAAAGAATTAGGTTTCTCTCAAATAATTCTCTCTCTAGAAAGTTGAAGAAGAAGAAGAGGATTCAAGCTAGGTCAAGTCAAGTGTACATTCTTCCAATATTGGTAGGATTTTTTATCAAGATATGATGGATTATTCATCCATGGAATCCTTTCGTACATGGAGTCCCCTAGAAATCCACAATTAGAAAAAGAATTCCCCAATTCGAGTTAGGGTTTCTTCCAATGTTGTGGGTTATGATAATGTTGATCCAATTGAGTGGATTATAGTTGTTTATGATTGTTTATGGTAGAATTGCATGTTTGTAATATGAATTTACATGTACCCATGCCTAACCCTTGTTTATAAACTAAAATTGATGAAAATGGGTTTTATGCTATGAAATGTGGAAATTGGTGATTTAGATGTAATATTCTAAGATTGATCAAATACATGATAAATGGCCTGAGATTGAAGTAAATAGATATGAATTAGTTGATAGTGGAGCACCTAGACATGAATTGAATTAGACTAATGTACACATGATTAATTATGTTTAGTAGTGCTTGAGATTGAGCCTATGTGATGATGTATGATTCAAATTGCTTAAGAATGAAACATGTGGTTAGAATGACTTGAGATCTAAGAATATGTGATGATGATGAGAAGTAATGCTTTGAGAGTAAGGCTTTTAGTTATGAATGATGATTTCTAGGGCTTTGAGAGTGAACCTTATATGATCTTAAAAGGTAGATAGGATTGTTGTGGAAGGATTTACCTACATGACCTATATTATGAATGTATGATATTATGCATGTCTTATAGAATCTACGTGAATTATTAAAGAACACTTTGTTAGTAAAGTGTCAATCACCATGATATTGATGTTGTGTTGCTTGAAAGGACATTCTCATGAACACATAACGAACATGATGTGAAAGGTTTACTTGCACAAATGATTCTAGGTTGAAAGCTTTGCTCACTTAAAATGAATCAAAGCATGTAATAACTATGTTATCTTGAAGTAGTGATGTGATATCCCTTCATGAATAGCTTGACTTGGTAAGACAAGACCATGCATGGTAGCTTGAGATAGTAGAATTCATGGATAGCCTTGGATTGATAAATCGTACCCTTCTAATGTAGCTTGAACTAGAATAATAGAATTCTTGCATGATAGATTGACTTGGTGAGGCCACACTACTTCATGATAGCTTGGATTGAGCAATAGTACCCTTCCCTGATTTGCTTGGACTTGCATGAGTAAGGTGCTTTCCATGATTGATTGGTCTAGTATAGTAAGGTGCTTTTTTCTTTGTAGCCTTCAGTTGGTAAATCGTAACCATTCATGAGTGATGATATGTCTTGGACTAGTAGAGGGATACTCTACCATCAATAGTAAGAATGACTAAATAAGAACAAGTCTCTAAGCAAATTAGCATGTTTATAATTAAACAAGATTACTTCAAGGAAGTATTGTAAGTATGTTTCCATATGAGATTGATTGTATGATGATAACTTAGCTTGGATTGTTAATTGAGTTGCTTTCCTTGAAATGTATGACTAGAGGTGATGAACCAAGTCTTGAGTAAGAATAAATTGAGGTTAATTGAGACGTGTTCCTCTTACGATAAGATGATTTACGTGCATTGACTATTCTTATGACTTATCTTGATGTCTCTTATGCTTATAGCCTATGTCTTATGTTGACTAATGCCTATGGTATGTTTACATTTTTGAGTATTTATTCTAGCCATCATATTTAGTACATTTTTGTACTAATGCATACTCTTGCCTACATTATTATCAAATGTAGGGTCCGGCGATAGTGACTTCCATCCCCGTGGCTAGGTTCATAATAGAGCAAGGAGTGAAGATTTGTTGAGTCCTCATAGAATCGAGTATTTTACCACCTTTATCTGTTATGCCTTTCCTTTATTGTTAGAACTTTTGTATGGGTTGTGTCCCAAGACTATTCAAGTATTAGATGGTTTGAGAGAATGTTAAGGATTTCCGCTTTGTTTTATAAAGACTTAAATTATATTAGAAAATGTTTTTAATTTCTGAACCTATTCTATTACTTTATGTTATTATATGCTAAGTGGCTTGTATGGGGCCTCTCGGGGTCTCATACGCCCTGTTACATCTAGGGGGTGCCCCTGGGTCGTGACACACTTGGTAATTAGAGTACAAGGTTTAGAATGGTTCTAGGATTTCTCAAACCACGTCTAGTAAAGTCTTGTTCATAAGTGTGAAGAGCGCCACATTTATGAATGAGAGGCTATTAGATGTTTAGAAAACTTCACTTCTTCACTTCTCTAAGTCGTGCCATAGAGTTTAACTCTGTTATGTCTTTCTCCTAATCCTTGCCCGATGGTTTTGAGGATATGGCTACTAGAAGGGCTACTAGAATGATGGAGGGAGACAATGTTGATCAAGAGGTTGCTCCTCAGGTTCGTCCCCAAGCTCCTCCTCAAGCTCCGATTGACCCATTGAATGAGAATATAACTAATGTGGAGCTTAGGATGACTTTTCAAGTGATGGCTCAAGCCGTGACAACTCAAGACAACAGAGAGGTGGTTTCCCCCGTGAACCCAAATGTGGGTACAACGGCATCAAGAGTGAGGGATTTAATGAGAATGAACTCTCTGGAATACCATGGCTCCGAAATTGAGGAACATCTTCAAGAGTTTATAGATGAGGTCTATAAGGTATTAGTCATTATGGGAGTTACTTCGGCTGAGAAAGTGGAATTGGCCGCTTACCAACTCAAGGGGGTTGCACAAGTTTGGTTCAATCAATGGATATAAGCTAGAACAGTAGGAATTGGTCCCATAGAGTGGGAAAGGTTCAAAACCCCTTTTCTTGATAGGCTCTTGCCTCTAGATATGATAGAGGCTTTGGTGCTTGAGTTCATTAACCTTAGGCAAGGTAAATGAGTGTTAAGGAATATGCATTAAGGTTCACCCAATCGTCTAAATATGCTCCATCCCTAGTGGTCGACTCTAGGTTGAGGATGAGTAAGTTTGTGTTGGGAGTGTCCGATCTAGTAGTGAAAGAATGTCATACCACCATGCTCATTGGTGACATGGATATTGCTCATCTTATGTCTCATGCCCACCAGATTGAAGAGGTGAAACTAAAAGGGAGAGCTAGGGAGAAAAAGAGGTCTAGAAATGATGATGGTGATTCATCTCATGAAAGGTATGATGGATATAGTCGTCCTAAGCATTGACAAAGGTTTTTCGGATAAGATTCCTCCAAGGCTCCTAAGTATAGTGAAGATAGGGTGTATAACCCTAAACCTCAAAGAATTAGTAGTGAGTCCTTATGACCTACTTGAGCTAGATGTGGAAAAAGACATGAAGGTAGGTGTTTAGCCGAAATTGAGGGTTGCTTTAGTTGTGGTGAAAGTGGCCACAAGATGACAAATTGTCCAAAGATGAAGGCTAAGGGATGAGATGGTAAGAAAGTTTCTCTTAGTGGTCTGGATGGGAATGCTCCAAGGCAAAATAAGTTCTATGCTCTCCAAGCTTGAGGTAAATAAGAATGTCCTTGGGATGTGACAATCGGTATGTGTTTTGTTCTTTATTATATTTGATAACGTTCAAATATACTTCTTGAAAAGAAATATAAACGATCGTATGCAATATATTTACCCAACTATGAGTCGGGGTCGATCCCACAGAGAATATGGAAGAATATTGTCAATAGTAAATATTTAACTCGATAGTCGTTAT
>JAJOOR010015558.1:0-47901 GCA_036250505.1 Solanum acaule | reverse complement strand
GTCCTTCATCTTGATCTCATCAAGACTCTTCTTCTTTGCTGCTGTCATTTCAACTCCTTCTGCTGGTTCGTCGTAACCCTCTTCCACTAGACTCCACAGACCCTTGGCACGTAAGATATTTTCCATCAGTTCACTCCAGTGGTCATAGTGACCATTAAATTGTGGAATCTTGGTGAGTGTTTTGTCGTCGCTCATTTTTCTTTCTCTTAGATCACTCTGTTTGCTTTGGCTCTGATACCAAATGTGAACTGTAAATTTGAGACTTAGCAAATGCACCAGAATAATCTACCTTTATTTATAGGTTCCAATGCCTTTTTATAGGAAATACATGAAAGTTAAAGAAAAACGAAAATATAGGACATGACTCAACTAACTCCACTACTGACAGAAAAATAGGAAATAGAAATTGACTTGTTCCAACCCTGAAGAATAGGTCTTTGTTGAAGTAAACTAAAATTGAAGAAAAACTAACTCAACAGTCGAGCCTGAAATTGTGGGTGATGGAGTTGCTGCTGAGTTAAAATAGCAAAAATGTTGTTGATATTAACTGGTGGGAACTCTAAGACTCTTTGGATTTGATTTGGAACATTTGTTTGAAGACGAGACATTTTTCCAAGTTTTTTTGCAGCTCCTTTTCTTTCTTCTAAAGATGTTTTACAACTACTTCTTTGTTGAGAATCAATTGAGGATCCGTGATGAATATTCTTTCTCTCTTTTCGAGGCCTCCAATTGTTTTCACGACATTTCTGGAAGAAAAAAAATCTCAAAGGAGAGTTGGACTATGGATATAATTATTATATCAAATAAATAACTAAATATTTAATATAGGTTTCTTGCTAATCCTCTTTACTTAGCGAGTGTTTTGATAAAAAAAATGTGAGGACTAAAGATGAGAATAATTTCCAAACATTTACTAGTGGAAATGATGTAAAATTAATTTTTTTTTCTAATAAATGATTTTGATAAAAAAAATTAAAATTAAGATCATTGTAGAAAAGTGAATCTCAGAAGTGTTCGTTGAAAAATTATTCCAGGCTAAATATATTTTAATAATCGAGTATTAGAAAATAACTTCATTAATTTTTTATTTTTTTTGCAAAATAATACACCCCCGCTCCCCCAAACAAACATAAATACATGATAGATATATATTACCACTTCAATTTTTTAAAGGATGTACCTGTAAGTGACTGTATACTTTCTTCCTTGTAAGACCAAGCACATTCACCACTTCAACAATGTCGGTCGGATAACATTCTACATGTTCCATAAGGATGTAACTTTGAGTTAATCACTACTTCAATATTTCTATATCAAGTCAAGGTACATGTAAATACAATAATCACTATTTCGTAATCCCAAATAAGTAACATTAGCTAAAAGTATGAATTTTCATTGTTTATATAGCTACATAAATATAGAAACAAATTGTAGGAAAAATTAATTACTAGCGAGGTAAACTTACTTCCTTGACCAAGTTGTTTCACAGCTTTTGTGAATTTGGAATGAAGATCAACAGTCCATTTTACGCAATTCTTACGTGTACCAGTCTTATTAATAACACCACTACGACTTTCTCCTACATTAATCTCTTTTATACCTTTTCTCCCTCTCTTCCTCTTCAACTTGTATTTACGAGCTGATATCATAAATTTCATCAACATTCATATGCTTTGGGCCATTTGCTTCTAAACCTTTTATCGATTTTGCATTTTTTCGCTCATACAAGTTGCCATAAGTATTTCACAATTTCCTCGTTGAATGGCTTTTCCAAGCAAAGATAAGCTCCATTGTCCAAAGCGTTCTTGGCTAAGAGTCTATTGAGTTCATCACATACAACTGCAAAATTATAATGAGAAGCTAACAGTTAAAATTAAATTATATCATACATTATGAGAATAGTTGGTTTCACACATATATTTACTGAATTTTATCATTTATGACAATAATTTTGTTACAAAACAATCATTTATCATATAACTATAACTAAAAACAAGATTAACAATGGATAGCTGTTGTTTCTTGACAATAGATTAACAATAAATTTTATAGCTAATTATCTTTTTGTGGTGTATTAATTGAAATAATTGACTTTACCCAATATTTATAACAAGAAGTGAAAAATAGAATTATAAATACTTACCAAGTGAGATTATATTTAAAGTTACAGCTTGTGCCAAGAGTTCAAAACAATGTGAATCTGATGGATTGCCATCGATTATCATCATGTCAATTTTTTTCTTTTCTTTGGAGAGCATTGACATTGCCGCAGGAGTCGTAACTGTCGTAACTGTATACATCCATACAATTTAAAGTTAGTGAAGAACATGGAAATAATAGTATACACAAAGTTATCATTTGGATATGTTTATTTAATTTCTCATTCAAATTCAATTACGAAATTTCATATTATGTTGCTTTACTTTAATTTATGAAATAACACATATTAATCAACTTATATCATAAACAATGTGTGCAATCTTACCAATATATAATATTACTTTAGAGTAAATAACTGGATTAATATATAATAGAGAAGATTCTATAGGAATATAATTCTAAAGAATCTATTCTAATTTATTCTTTGACTTGTCGAAAACAAATAAACATTGAATATATATAAATTAAATACTATTAGCAAGATATAATAGGATAAAAAGTTTTAAGGTAAATTTATGTAAAAAGTTTTAAGGTTTTTTTTTTCATAAATAAGTAACGAGAGTTTAGAAGATTTAACAAATTATTAGAAAGTAGTTACCAAAAAATCATGTTGAAAAGATTTAACATAGCTTGAATAAGGAACAATCAATAAATACTAACAAAGTAATTGAAAATGAAACAAAAAATAAATGAGAAAAAAGTCACATGAAAAGGTTTTTCTTTTTTCTCATGAAAAACAAGTCTTCCCTTTTTTCTTGTCTACATCTAATAAAAGACAAAAAAAATAGAAGAAAAAAAATCATGAAAATCACATGCCCTATTTATTTGTTTGTCTACATCGAATAAAAGACAAAAAAAGTAATCTCAAATAATAATGATGACCAGATCATCTCTTATCATGTCTTTATGTCGCTCTTTTCTTCACTCTCTTACTCTTATTTTGTGTCTCAATCACCCAAGTGAATTTGTTTTCTTTCTAAAATAATATACAGATTTGTAAAAATCAAAGATCTATGCTTTCAAAATCATTTATGAGGGACCTAATTATTTTCTCCTCCAACACGATGTCACTCTATGCCGATTGACAAAGAATAAGTTTCCCTTTTAATTTATTTTTTGTACAAAAAAGTCAAGTGTAAAATAATTAATATTAACATAAAACTATCTCCTTTATGAAACAAAAATCTGATAAAATTAGAAACAACACATACTTTAACATAACACTATTGAACCTCTTTTGAAAAATTACACAATCCTTATGGAGAAAGCTAATCGAGTGTATGCCATGGTTACAACAAAAACAACAATGGATAATCTAATTTTATTCCTTATACTCATACAAAATTCATTTATTAACTTGTAAAACAACATACACAACATAGAAATAATGTTATGACAACAAGAAAAGTAGAAGTTCAAAATAAACATCATATTAATTAAATCTTCTCTATATAAAATGAAAGTCATATAAATTAGTTCTAGATATATCACCTTTGTATCCATTACACTCTAGTAAATCAACCATTTGATTAGAAACCAATTCCTCATTTTGATATACCAGCAACACAGAAACCTCTTCAATCAAACCATAAAAAGGCTCTGTCATTGGATTAATTTGAATTTGTAAGAGAAACACTTACAAATGAAGCTCCAACGTAGAATTCACTTACTCATGAGAGCCTATTTATATAATATCATTTACTGAATTATGAGCATGTTTAGAGATGATTATATAAATAATTTTATTTAAATATCTAGATAGTCCCTCAAACTTGACACAAATTGTAAAGTAGATACTTAAACTTATCTAAAAGACCAAATAGATATTTTTATTATTGTCATATAGGCACCTTATGAACATCTTATGTTGACATGGAAAATTTATGTGTATTGTAAATGCTTGTGTTATTACATTATTGAATCACAATAAATAGACAATTTCTTAAAAAAATTAATTTTTGATTGACTTTTATCCCAACAATCAAATTATACAACTTGGATTCATTAACTATTTCTATTAATATCAAATTTAACATTGATTATTGGATATTATTTAAAGTTATTGAGGATGACATTATATTTATTAAGTATTAATTACATTTCTTGAATAGTTGGAAGATTCTTTGACTCGTGTCCATAATTCAATAGTTCAAATGATGAATGTCATGCTTCAAGTAACGGCTAATGGTTTTAGATTAAGGCCTTATTTGTTTTTATTAGGATAAATCAGCTCAAAGATATTTTTAATAGAGTGTGATATTGTACACTTTGACCAAGTCAGCATGATTTTTTAAAAAGTCTCACATTATTAAGAGATGGAAAATTACGCGAGTTGAAAAATATTACTAGGTTATTAGTCAATGAGGGTATAGTTTAATTTATTTACTGTCAGCAAATATAATTTTAATTTTTTTGCCATTAACAATTGGACCCACCACCTCTTTGTATACCGAACCAAGTCTTCATCGACCTATGTATATGATTTTATCCAAAATCAAATTTATCTCTCCTCTCCTCATTCCCTACTTTATCCTAAAACCACTCTTCCACTTCCCATTTGAAATTCAAATTTCACTTTCTTCCTCCAATCGTGTTTTACTTTTTGCAGGTAACCGCCTAAATCGCGGGTGGACCTTTTTTTTTTTCATTTTTTCAGTTGTATATGTATTATGCTTGTTAGTTTTTGGATAATTTTTTCTCAAAATTCCCTCATTACTTATCAAATTATCAGTTTTTAAAAAACAAAATGGATGATTCAACTCCATCTAAGAGGATTACGAGAGGTACGCCATTGCATGTCAAAGTTGTTAATAATCGACCTTCATTTTCAATCGGTTTAACTCAAGATTTTGGAGTCACTGTAGGGTCAATGGAAAAATCTAAACAAATTCTAGAGGAAAAATGTATTGAAGAATTGAGATCCAAGAAAAAAATGACTCAATTGCACTCTAGGAAGTCATCATCAATCCCAAGGCAAGCGGTATTAAAATTGTTGAAGGAGGAATTTAGAGGAAAGCCAAAGACAACAATTCTAAGGAGGTTGTCTCTGCTTCATTAGATCAAGACAAATACGAAGAACATCGGGTATTTGCTTAAAACACATTTGTATTAGATATTTGTATATTTTATTAGTTATTTACAAATTTGCATGAAGTATACGCATATTTTCTGTTTAAATCACAACTATATATAGATTTTTGTATTTTTTGTTAGTTATATACAAAATTGCTTGAGCCTTGAAGTATATGTATATTTTCAGCTGAAACCATAATTGTATATAGATATTTATATATTTTGTTATTTATATACAATAGTATGAATTAAACAATATACGTACCTGCACTATTATATATACAATTAGATTACACAAAAAATATCAAATTAGAGCACGTCCTTTTTGTCAAATCATATACAATTCATCTTATACAATTGACATAGTAATATATATATATATATATATATATATATATATACACACACACACACAATATTGTAAATTAAACAATATAAAAATTGTATAACTTATATATATAGTAAAATTACAATTTTTTTTTATCAAATTAAAGCACACCCTTGTTGTCGAATCATATACGCTTCATATATACAAATCGTATCTTTCAATTTTTCGAACAAAAAAATAGTATACAATTGTTAATATTCGATGTCTCTAATCTTGTATAGACAAAAATAAACTATTGCAAACCATTAGAATGAACAAAGCAAAAATAATCCATTTTCTAAAATTTCAATTATATACTGTACAAATCAATTGTATACTTTCTTGCCGTTCAAAACATGAAGTTTCCTTTAAAGAAATACGCGTTGAATATACAAGAATATTGATTATTATATGCTTCAGTCGTTTGAGGAAACAATTGTTATGGTTTCTATTGCTCTAGAACTCTTTTTTGGAAAAATATTTGATTTTGGAAGAGTAGCTTGCATCATGAGATTATGTATATTTTTTGTTACCATATTTAGCGTTCATGTATCCATTTATTAAAAATAAATATCATATAAATTATAAACAAAAAAAAAACGTTACATACAAAATTAATGCTTCATAGCAAACTAAACTATACATACCCATGGAATGTAAGTAAATAAACTATACCTATAGAGCGTTATTTCATTAAATCCATTTGCCAAATATGAAATTTTCCCTTAAGAGATCCTACACCTTATATGTAGATTCTCAAATGAGGAAATTCAATCTCACACACAATAATTTTCCCCTCTGACTAAGTTTCATGGCCCAATATCACAATGATCCATGAGTCAATTCATGAGATTCACTATGTGCGTCACCTACATTGTCTGAGTATTTTACGGAAATCAAGCCCACCAACTAGCTTCTTTTCTTTTTTATATGTGCATCTCTAATTAATCTTGTAAATGGATTAAGCGGCCAATTTAAAAGAATTAGGCGATTTTCTTAGTTTTTCGTGTGTGTTAGCCCATAAATATTTTGGTGATATGGATTCCGAATGATTTCTTTACGAAACTTTTTACGGAACCCTCCGTAGGGAGTTTGGAAAATAGTACATACAGTCTCACAATATTTAGAGTTCATTGTGGGCATTCAGTGGCCAATTTATAGGAAATATGTGATCTTCTCAGTTCATTTGTAATAGCCCATGAATATTTTGGTGATATGACTTTCAGGCAATTCTTTGTGAAATTTTTACGGAACCCTCTTTAGGGAGTTAGGTGAGCAGTACATATAGTCTCACAATTTTAGAGTTCATTTTGGACATTTAGGGGCCAAATTACCAGAATTAGGCAACTTTTTCAGTGTTTTATGTGTGCTAGCCCATTAATATGTCATGCCCTGAGCCTACACCCTGGACGTGGCTGGCACCCGAGAACTATCGCTGGCCCCAAGCGAACCCTTGGCCTGGCTCAATACTTAGCGAAAGACTTTCTCAACCATAAAAGAACTTTAAAATCTATAAGAGTGAAACAAGTGAGATTCCAAGAAACAAATAACACACCGACTGCACGAAAGTGATACAAAAGAGAGGAGTTCCTAAAGACACCATATAGCCTACAAAAGATAGGACACATACGTCTCTGCACTGATCCGAAGGACTCTACTAGGTATTAGCTCTGTACAAGTGAGACCGATGAACTTGGAATCTATTACTAAATTTTCATGACCCAACTTCCCTCATGATGACACTTAATAAAACCCATCAACAGGTAAGTTGACTCGTACCCATAACAAGAAGTAGTGAGTACAAGGGTAGAACTAAACAAAAATTGTAACACCCTGGATTGAGAAAGGACAAAATTTCAGATTTTCAGAAGTTGCAGGTGCCACAGACGGGGGCTACCTACGGACCGTAGGTTGAACCATCGACTGTAGGTGTGGTCCATGGTTGGCCACCTCAATTTCCCCTAAGAACTCCCAGAAAAGTCTTGACCAATGGCAAGATGTACGGACCGTAGGTGGGACCATGGTCCGTGGTCTAGGTTCATGGCTCAGACCTAGTTTCCAACTCGCTGAAAGCCAAACGACGACTAATAGGACGGGCCGTCAGTCGACCTACGGTCCGTCGGTCAGGCCCGTCAGTGGCTTCGTCAGATTTTATGTTAAGGGTCGTTTGGTCTTTTCCCCTATGCGTTGGACACCTAAACTACGTCGTTTAACCCCTAAAGTACGTCGTTTTGGTCAGTTTGAGCCTAGTAACTTAATGAGATATTTCCCTAACCGATTATTCTTTGAAAATTCACCAAAACTTAGAGCAAAAGAGGAGAAAAGAATCAACCAAACCCTTTCAAGAATGCAACATGTTTTCTTTAGTTTCATCCCCGAAATCGAAAGATTTCACCGTGAATTTCATCATCAGGTATGTGGGATTTCACTAATGGTTTCCTTTCATCCACTAGGTCCCTATGATTCAGTTAGATTCTTGATTCCCTATGTATTGTTTAGACCTAGGGTTTCTAGAACTTTAGATAATTGTTGTGATTTAGCTGTTGTAGTATTCTTAATTAGATTATCATGTTTTCGTTGAATCATTGCTTAGTTCCTTGCAAGAAACTCAAAACCTTAGTTGTGTGGATTCGTTTAGTTTATGAAATACACGAGCTAGGTCAGATAAACATATATACATGCCTCAAATTTTGAATGGTTCATTATCATACCTAAAATGTTGCATTCTCAGTTAGCATGTCAGAATATTAAGATAATCCAGTATTTCAGTTAAGTTGTGTCATACACATTCCAGTTGGGAGTAGACTTATCACCGAGTTGGACTAGGGTTCGACGTACCCGTATAGTCCCAGAACTATGTGCCCCCGTAGGAGTATAGTCCCTTCTGTTGGGCATCAGATTTAGTGATCACGCCAGTCATGCCTTTATACCCATGGCAAGGTATATTGGGTTCTCTCGATGCAGCGTATACATCGGACTCCATCTTTAGCTCACGTGGTTTTATGTCGATTAATAGTAGCTCCCACAGTCAGACTTTAGTGCATTTAACTAGGTTTTAAGTTGATATTTCAGTATTCAGTCTCAACATGTTTTATTCATGATTTGAACTTGGTCATTGCATTCAGTTAGCTTTCTAGTGATATTGCAGTATTTACTTCCTTATTCAGATTGTATCATTATTTAGTATGCTTGTTCAGCTTACGTATTTTGTTTAGCTATATTCTATATCCTGCATGCTCAGTACATTCTAAGTACTGACGCATACTCTGCGCTACATCCTTTCATGATGTAGGTTCATATACTCAACATCCAGATCACGCATAGATCGGTTTTCGATCGGTATTCACATCTTCAGTGGTGAGTCCTCATACTTCTTGGATGATAGACATGTTTTTACATTTAGTCTTTCATTTCAGTTTTAGTTTTGCTAGGGTTAGCTGGGGCATGTCCCAACAACTCTAGTTAGTAGAGGCTTTTCCAGACATAGTATTAGATTCAACTTTAGTTTTTGAGTGATTGTTCAGTATCACTAAACTCATAGTACTTTATATATATTCAGATCGGTTTTGGGTATCCCCCACTTTGAGATATCTCTTGTTTTAAGCTTCCGCATAGTGTCTTTATATTTAGTTGTTTAGTATGCTTATGATATGCTAAATTCAGGGTTAGCTTAGGGTCACTCGTGATCCTAGGTCCCGTGTTTACGTCAAGGGGGTTGCCTCTGGTCGTGAAAAAAATTAATGTTAACAATAAGCAAAGACGAAAACAAGAAGCAAACCAAAAACTATTTACAAAGGAACCTTCCCAAAACCTGGAAGTCACGAGTACAAAACTGTCTAACGAGATAAATAAAAGTCTGAAAAGTGGACCACAACAAGCCGTCACAAAGGCAAAAGACAAGCTAACATAAGTATAAAAGGAGACAACTAATCCAGAATCCCAAGTGCTAACCCTCGTCTTCATTATTCACAAGCTACAAAAGATGGCACGAACGATCATTGTTGCTAGCTGGTACAAGGACCTGCATCAGGAAAAGATGTAGAGTGTAGCAAAAGTACCAAAACAAGGTACTCAGTAGGTATCACAGGCAACAAGAAATGTAAAAACAATCTGAAAAGATAGAATCTAGACAAAACAGAGGTTAAAGCGGATATGAAAAGAAGCACACGAGCGTACCGAAAGTAAATCTAAGTATAGCTCAACTAAACTTAACTGGACCACCATAAGCCCAAAGGTACACTTGTGCACAAGTTAAAATAAAACCCGAACGCACCCCCATAAGCCCGACAGGTACACCGAATAGCTATGTCTACAAAAATATGATACGCAAACCCAAGTCCAAATAAAGTCAACCATTTCTCGAATCCATAGTGATTGGATCTGGCATCGAACCCAAAGTGGTAGAAGCAGGGCCTTAAACACAAAATGATAGAATTTGGATCTCGAACCAAATGTGTTAGAATTTGGGCCTCGAACCTAAGGCATCAGACTCAATCTTAAAATAATGTCCTCAAATCGTAAAATGTTAACCTCGAACTAGAAATAATGGCCTCGATTCGTAAATAATCACTACAACCAACCAACTCATAACCTAACTAAAAAGAGTGCCAAGGGTGTGTTTATTCCAAGGAGAATCCCATGTCAAGTCAAGTAACCGTGGGATGCCGGCCACCCAAAGGTATCATGAAAAGGCTCCCAGCTTAGTACAACTCAATCTCCAGTCGTCGCGATATCATAAACCTCCGGTAACACCTAGGAACCGAAGAAAATAAGGAGAGAGAGGATATAAGATCTAATAAGTCATGAATTTTCCTAAACTAAGGCTCATACTATCTGACACAAGTTTACTATTCCAGTCTACAAGGATCTAGTTTTTCTGAAATGACGTTAGAGACAAAGCAAAGCAACAAAATTTGAAAGTCTAAGGCAACACTGGTCTATCTTAGGCTGAGTCTAGATATGCATCAGAAAGCAAGCAAATTAAAGTAATTCACATAGCATACACAAACCCAAACAACCCAACTAGCAAGGTACTATGCCCGAAATAATGTTTATCAAACCTAAAACATAGTATCTAAGAAGAGAGGTAAGACTACTAGGTCCCCGTCCCCAATTCACACTAATGAACATGAGTTCACACATTCAGGCTTAATCTAGATAGAAATAAAGTCGTAGCCTACCTTTAGGTCGACTACGTGCGCTCCAAATCACTTCGCCAAAGCTTTTCCTTTTCGAACTGCCTTAGAACACTCCCATACTATCAAATATAGGATTAGTACGTTAGTATGGTTGGTTAGACACCAAAATCACAACAAACGAAGATGGGTCAATTTTATAGTTGAAGTGGGAATCTTGGGACCTGCATAAGACTTTCAAGATGTGACACGTCCAAAAGACCTAAAATAGTGCCCCGAACTTGTGTTCCAAAATGGAACATAAGTCAGGGCTTGAAACGCTATGAAAACCTAACATGCTAATAAATCACAGTTTAATAAATTTTTAAAAACATGTAACAGGTAAAACTCAGAATTTACCAAAATCAAAAAATGCCTAGCATGCCTTGAACACTCCACGACGTAGCCTAGAAAATTCCTAATATGTGGGACTTTGAATAACCCAAAACTGATCTAAAATGAGCAACATATCTCTAAATCATTATAGCCAAAATCAAGAACTCGAAAAGGGATAAAATAGTCTAGTTTATCGCGATTTTACCTCGAACGACACGTACCCAACAACTTTCGATCACTCTAAGTTAAGCTACAAACAAAATGAAGCTTCCAAACCTTGAATCACCTTATTTGGCCTAGAAATGATTGAGATATGGGGTTTTGATGTTTCCAAAATGAGCTGATATCTCTACTACAAATGCACCAGATTTTAGCATTTTTTTAGAAACTTAAAAACTCTGATGGGGTGTTCTGAACTCATTCGGAGTCTCGTGAACGCAAACTAGATATGTAACCATACAAAATTTGATATACCTGACTCTATGGCGCAGTCGAAATTTCCATACGAGGCCATCTTGAAAAAAAGTGTGTCCCATACCTAACTTTCATTTTAAGTCAAAATGCATAAAGGGGCTGGAAATTACCTCGGAAACCTCGCTACATGAGCGAAGGGTCAATCTGGACCATACTCAACATTTCAAAGCTAAACGTGCTGACAAAATTGTCATCCAAGCGCGTTTAATAAAAATGTTGACTAAAGTCAAACGTAGGCTTAAACGTTAAAGTTAAAATGCCTAATCACATCGACTCACACTGAAAACCTCGGGAGTCATGCTGACCATGTTACTAGCCTAAAATAACCCTCCGGAGCTGACAGAATCGTCAGGATTGGATTCCGAGGGAATCTTCCTGAACTTCTGATAAAAAATGACTGTTCAAGGCTCGAAAGCCCCCAAAACACTAACACTCACATAAAAACTAAACGAACGACCAGGTGACCGAACTGTCAGTCCCAACAAGTCATAAATGACTTTGGGTTGCTACAGAAAATATCTAAACGCATAATAGTAGGCATAAACAAAGAAATTACTGGAAGGTCATTACAAAATGCTTTAGAAAAATGAAAATGATAATGGGAAGTGAATGAAATAAAAGGGGATTCAAAATAAATTGAGTAACAAGTGAAGTTTTGAGTTCAAATGAAAAAGAAGGAAAATAACTTGAGAAGAGGTTTTGATGATTGTAACAATGGTTTCAAAAGTTAAAGTCACCAATCCAAATTGTCCATACCTTATCCCTTAGCCCCATTACAAGCCTAAAATACCCTCGAGTTTTTACATGAACTAGGTTATGTGATGATCGAAAAATATGGACAAACTTATGGGACAAAGCTTGCATGTGTTTCTCTTTTGAGAGAGTTAGAGTTGCATTGATTCCTTATACCTTTGATGATTTGATTTTTGAGAGAATGGAATGGTTCTTGATGTGAGGGTAGCTGAATGCATTTTTTGAAACATGTTCTTGCATTAGAAAACAACCTAAAGTGAGCTTGAGCTTGTGTTGAGACTAGCTAGTCATCATTGAAGCTTCTTTTATCATGATTGTGGGTAACTTGTTATTGAGAGTAATCTTGCAATGGCACTTGTATGTTAGCTCTCATTGAGTAATATTGTAGAGCTTATTGTGTTCTTGATTTACTCGAGGACAGGCAAAATTTTATGTTGGGGGTGTTGATGAACGGTAAATTTGAACTCATTTAAGGTCCATTTAGCTCAGTTAATAGTGTTCTCCGCCTAATTTTGTCCTATTCTCATAGACTGTTGATGATTTGCAGTTATGAAGCTAATTGGACAAGGCAAGTACTAGTGTTTGAAAGAATAGCAAAAAATACAAAAAGAAGTTCAAAGTAAAAACTGTTGATCGCCTAACAAGAAGGGCGGATCGCCAACTAAGCACGACCTCGCCGAAATTGATAGTGCATTGCACTTGTGTCTATCAAAGAAGGTAAACAGACTCCCCACAATGCACCGAAGGAGAACGGAGGTCCTGATGCACATCGCCCAAAGCAACAGTGTGCAAAGCAAAGATTGAGTGCTTGAAGAACGAACTAAGGTGGTATTCAGCGATTCGCCGAACGTGAAAGGCTGAATTAATTGAGTTCGTCAACTGAGTTTCAAGCACCTAAAGCCTGGAGCATCATAAGGTGAGCTAAGGAGAGAAGAGAGATTCACTGAACAGGTTCGACGAGCCCGATTAATATCGTCGAGTTAGTCATGAAATGGATTGTGGGCCAAATTTTGAGAAGGTATAAATAGCCCAAAGGATATAGTTTTTAGAGAGTTCCTTTTTTAGATGTTTTTGGGAGAGAAACACTTTACCTTCAAAGAATAGTTTTACAGCTTGGGGTTTGACAACTTGGTGGTTGATTTTGATACACTGAAGTTGAATCCAAAGTGGGTTCGCTTGCAATTTCTTGATTTCAAGTTACCTATGGATTCTTTCATGAAAGGTATAATTTAATTACTTTATGTGATGGGTAGCTGAAACCTCATGATCTAGGGGTGCTAAAATAGGGATGGGTGTTGATTTAATGTAGTTGATATTGTGCTATGCTCTATTTTGTTGTTGTTCATACATGAATTTGGTCTAATTATCATGGGATTAACTTAAGTGTTAAGATTTCAAAATTAATTCCTACTTCTGATCTCCGATTGATGCTCGGAATAGATTGATTGGTGTGGGTAATTAGTTCAATACTAGCAATTTAGGTTGATGTTTGTAACTTGCTTTAAAAAGAAGTTATGAATCGTATCTATTTGCCCTGTTCTTGAAAGATAGAATATAGTAAGGCATTGGGTTGTTTAGGTTGTCATTTAGATGAGACCGAAATGAGATTCTATCCATAGATATTTTGAGATCGAAAGATGATTAGCGTCAATGAAGATGACTTAGCCTATTCATGAATGATCATCACTATAGAGCAGCACCCCTAGATTGCTTCGTAACTCTTGATTGCTTCAATTTCTTAGTTTAATTGCGATAGTTGATAACCAAATTTTTATATTAAGTTGGTGGTATCATCCATCCAATTGTTCTTACTATTACAAATGAGCGAATTTAAAGTCCAAATTCTTGAAATGAAATTCTCCACCATATACCATTACTTGTGGGATTCGATCCCAACTCTTCGTTGTGATTTCATATTGACTATGACCGCTCACTCTTTTAATTGGTTTTGGAGAGTGATTTGAGTGTTCTAATATAACACACAAATGCAAACTATATGAGTTTTAACTGTGGTTATTGAACCATGCATGTCTAAAGTGTTTTGAGTTTTAACTGTGGTTATTGAAATATTTTATAATTATGTTACAAAAGTTATTTAATATGTATTTTTTTCTAATTTTTATAATATGTCGATCTCTACTACATTATTTGATCTTTATAAAAAAATATTGTGTAGATTATTTGTATTATTATTAATATCATAACTATTAATATTAATATTATTATTATTGTTGTTGTTGTTGTTATTGTTAAAGTTTGATATACTCCTCAACTTTGAGCATTTATAGTTAATATAACCAAAGTTAAATAAAGGGGTTCACACATACCTTTAATTACACAAATAGCTCAGATACTTTTGTTGTTTGACGAAAGTGAATTTTTTAAAAAAGTTATTTATTTAACTTTTTTTTTATTAAAAAAAAACAATCCAAATAGGGTCTATTTGATCATCTCGCAAAGTTTAGGGGTATATATGATATTTCTCACACGTGATTTAGATGGTAAATTTTGGTCTTAAATATCTCCTTTGTAGATATATGTGCTTATTATTAAGTGATATTTTTGTTTTTAATTAATATTTTAGTGTAAAAATATGAAAAATGAAAAGAAAAACAAAATTAAAACTACACTTTTTTAGTAGTTGTGAAAAATAATGGATACTCAAAATAGAAATCAGTTAGTGCTTTTTTAAAGTTAGTTGAAAAAAAGTTATCAAATGAAAGTCTTGGAATCCTCTTTTCAATGCCACCGAGTTTGCTAATTTTCGAGCTCGTATGAGGGAGATATGCCTGTTTGAAGTCAAACACCAATTGATATGGAGATATACCAATGAGTGTCTTGAAAGTTGTCCGATATGCGCACAGAGCATCATCTAATTTCCTTGCCCACTCTGTTCTGTTGGAATTCACTATCTTTGCCAATATCGCTTTGATTTCCCTGTTCGATACCTCAACTTGACCACTGGTTTGCGGATGATACGGTGTTGTAACTTTGTGCTGTTTAACCCCATATTTAGCCAAAAGTGCACTAAACACTTTATTACAGAAGTGTGAGCCTCTATTGCTGATAATAGGTGTGCCAAACCAGAAAACTAGTAACACTCTTACCATCATTTTCAGGTAGAGTGATTGCCTTAACTCATTTGGACATAGTCCACTGCTACCAATATATACTTTTGCCCATATGAGCTCACAAATGGTCCCATGAAATCAATTTCCCACATATAAAACAATTCCACCTCCAAAATAAGGCTCATTAGCAGTTCATATCGACGAGAAATGGCTCATTGCCTCTGACACACATCACAACCCTTAACCAATTCAATTGAGTCCTGATGGATTGTAGGCCAGTAGTACCCACTTTGGAGTACCTTGTGGGCAGTCCGTGCACCCCCATGATGACCACCTACCGGAGAGGAGTGATAGGTTTCTAAGATATTCAACATCTCAGCCTGAGGGATACATTGCCTAATGATGTTGTCAGCACACACCCTGTATAAATATGGTTCATCCCAGAAATACTATAACACCCTGTATGCTAAAAGACCAAATTGCAGATTTTCAGAAGTTGATGGTGCCACCAACGAGGCTACCCAAGGACCGTAGGTTCAACTACAGACTGTAGATGGGGTCCGTGGTTGGCCACCTGTAACCCCCATAGAACCCCAAAAAAATCCAGCTAAGTCTTAGACCACGGTCCGTGGTCCAAACCATGGTTCAGACCCGCCAGATCCCATCCTTTGAAGACGATCGACAGACTGACAGGATGGGCCGTCAGTCGATCGACGATCCGTTGGTCAGTCCCGTCGTTGGCCCCATCAGATTTTTAGTTGGGATCGTTTTGGTCTTTTCCTCTATGCGTTGGACACCTAAACTACGTCGTTGATGAGTCCGAGATTTAGACTCATTTAGGGCTTTGTTTTTATAGATTTAGTGTCCTCAAATGCCTAATTTATGCTATTAAGTGATGTTAATGCCTTGATTTTCAGGTACATGGATTGAGGAGCAAAACAAGAACACTAACAGGTAAAAAGGAACAAAACTAGTCGAAGAAATGAAGAAGGGCGAGCCTGAAGATCGCAAAGAGCAGTTGGCGTGTTGCCGAGTGGCTGATCTTACCGCCTAAAGTTCCAGTGTGCCAAGCCCTGAAGGAATAAACCAAGTCGGCGACGAAAAGGAGCAGTCAGCGAATCGCCTAGCAGTTCCACGACGCAAAAAGAGATAAAGTCACAGAACTTGAGGATACTGAGTGCCAAGGCAATAAGGTGATGGAAGAGATCAATGGGTGGCTCACTGAGTGGTTCGGCGAGCCCGACTTACTTTGCCGATCGACCCTTTGTGGCTTATTTTTGGCGACTATAAATTAGTTTTAAACAGTTAATTAGTATCGATTTTGGATAGAATTTTAGAATCCATTTAGTCTAGAATAGTGTTCTCTTGAGTTTCTTAGTACACTTGAGGGTTTTGAGCCTCAATTTGGAGATTTTGCAAGTGGGTATCGAATTTCTGCAAATTGAAGCATTGTAAAGGCTTAATTACTCTTACCTAGTTGATGGCTAATTGATTTGGTAACCGTTTTAACTCTTTTATGATGTTTGGATAAAACCTCAATTCTTGGGGTGTGATCATGTGATTATGGGTTGAATTAGTTTATGGGTATTGTTAATTACTAGTTTAAATGCTATATTGAAGTATATTTAATCATTAATTGTTATTTAGTTTATGAATTGTAGTTGCAAATGCAGTTCTATCTTTGTGTTCTTAGCTTGCTTGAGAGAGAGGCTTTAGAACTATGATTATTGATTAATGATTTGTACGTATTGGGTTGATTTGGGGGTTTAGCTCGAGAGATTGAATCCTAAACCCAATCCTACCCATCTTGCTCGAGAGAGAAGATGTATTAAGGTCGTGGGTTGTTCTTAATTGCTGTGCTTGTTGATGTTCGAGAGAAAACACTTGAAGTAGAATAGTTGTTCGAGAGAAAGCTATTTCAATTATAGTCTAGCCTACCCACTGATATTTAGCTATTTACTAGTAGTTTCAATTACCTATATATCAAATTTGCCTATAATCGATCACATCCCGAGAATTCCTCTCCTTATTGTTATTTCATTATTGTTTGATTGCGTTGTCGTTGATAATTACAAACCAAAACCCCCATTTGACATTCGTATCACCCCTTTTGACTTGATATGTCTTTTTCCGATAATTTCTCTTCCTATAACTAGTTAGCTCATTTGTTGGGTTTTATATTGCTTAACGATCGTTTGCACCTAGAATTGGATGAGGTGTGCTTGAAACGTTAATCAGTCGTTTAACCCCTAAACTACGTTATTTAGGTCAGTTTTAGCCTAGTAACTTAATCAGACTTATCCTAGTCATTTCATTCTCCAAAATTCATCCAATTCGAAAGAAAGAGGAGAAACAGTCGATTAAACCCTCTCCAAGAACGCAACAACTTTTTTCAGTTCCAGCCTCGAAATCGAAAGATTTCTCCATGGAATTCGTCACCAGGTATGTGGGATTTCACTAGTGGGTTCCTTTCACCCACTAGCTCCCTAGAATTCAGTCAGATTCTTGATTCCCTTCATATTATCTAGACCTAGGGTTACTTAAATGTTAGAAACTGTTGTGATTTAGTTGTGGAATATTCCTAATCAGATTTTCATGTTGTTGTAACACTGTTGCTTAGTTCCTTGCATGAAATTCAGAACCCTAGTTGTGTAGATTCGTTTAGTTCATGAATTACACTAGCTAGGATAGATAAACAGATATACATGCCTCAATTTTCAAATGGTTCATTATTAGTATTTAATGTTGCATTCTCAGTTCACATGTCAGAATATCAAGCTATTCAGTATATTTTAGTTATGTTGTATTGTACACATTTCCAGTTGGGAGTAGGCTTAACACCGAGTTGAAATAGGGTCAGTCACCCTCATATTCCCAGAACTACGTGCCCCCGTAGGTTTATAAGTCCCTTTTATGGGCATCATATTTAGTGATCACGCTAATCATGCCTTTATACCCTTGGCAAGGTATATTGGGTCCTCTCGATGGGGCGTATACATCGGACTCCACATTTATCTAATGTGGTTTTATGTCGGTTATTAGTAGCTCCCACAGTCAGACTCTAGTGCAATTGTCCAAGTTCCCAGTTACATTTCAATATTCAGTTTCTGCATGTTATGTACTTCGTCATTGCATTAAGTTTAGTATACTTCAGTATATTTCAGTATATTCATCATGTTCAGATTATATCATTGCTCAGTATGCTTTGTTTAGTTGTATATTGTTCAGCTTTATCCTATCCTGCATGCTCAATACCTTTCAAGTACTGACGCATACTCTGTGCTACATCATTTCGTGATGTAGGTTCATGTCCTCAGGATTCAGCTCACGTGTAGATCGATTCCTGATCCGTATTCATCAGTATCAGTGGTGAGTCCTCATTATTCGAGGACGATAGACATGGTCTTTTGCATTTAGTCTTTCATTTTAGTTCCAGTTTTACTATAGTTAGCTTGGGCATGCCCCAACATCTCTAGTCAGTTAGAGGCATATTTCAGACATAGACAGATTCAGCTTTAGTATTTGAGTTATAGTTCAGTATCTTAAACTCTTGCTCAGTATTTATCTATTCAGACTTAGATTGGGTATTCCAAATCATTTAGTTTATCTCATGTTTTTAGCTTCTGCACAATATTTATTTAAGTATGCTTATGATATGCCAGCTCAGGGTTAGCTTGGGGTCACTCGTGATCCTAGGTCCCGTGTTTACGTCAAGGGGGTACCCTCGGGGAATGACAAATTTGGTATAAAAGCATTAGGTTTAAGAGTCCTAGGATGTATGAAAATCCTCACTAAGTAGAGTCCCTTTCATGAGTGTGAAGCGCGCCACACCTATGATGGGGAGGCTACAAAGTGTTTTAGGAAGAAAACAACACTTTCTTGTTATTCTTATCGAGTGTGGGTATGATCTCCTTGCTAACTCGACGTTATGCATTTCAGATCATGCCTCCTCATAGAGCTTACGCAAGGAATGCTAATTACTGCAACGCTAACGCAGTTCCTCCAGTACCAGACCATGAGGTTTCTAATGTAGAGTTTCGTAATGCTATTCAGCTTTTGGCTCAGAGTGTAGCCAACCAGAACAATCAACAGGTTCTAGTCCCTTCAAATACTAGTGGTGGATTAGTGGCAGCTAGGGTCCGTGATTTTGTCCGGATGAATCCGCCTGAGTTTCTAGGGTTGCAAGTTGGTAAAGAACTTCATTGACGAGGTCAAGAAAATCTTTGGAGTGATGCAAGTGACTGGACATGATAGGGTGGAGTTGGCATCCTACCAGCTTAAGGACGTGGCTCATATATGGATCATGCAGTGGAAGGAAAACATGGGTGAGAATACAGCTCCTGCGACTTGGGAGTATTTTACCAGAGCTTTTATGGATAGGTTCTTCCGAAGAGAGTTGAGGGAGGCAAAGGCTCAGGAATTTATGAATTTGAGACATGGTTCTATGTCAGTCCAAGAGTACGGGATTAAGTTCACCCAGCTCTCCAGGTATGCTCCACATATGGTTGCCGATCTGAGGGCACAAATGAGTAAGTTCCTATTTGGGGTATCTGACTTGGTGAAGACAAAGTGCAGAAATGCGATGTTGTTAGAGGATATGAACATCTCTTGGCTCATGACTCATGCTTAGCAGGCTGAGGGAGATAAACTTAGAGAACTATCTAAGGAAAACCAAAAGGCTAGAACAGGGAACTATGAGTACTCTCAGATGAAATCGGGTGGTGGAAATCGCTCACAGTTTTAGCAGAAATCTTCAGCCCCAGCACCTTCATCAGCTAGTGCTCCATCCCCCAGGTTTCGACAGGATCAGAAAGGTAGCGTATCAGGCTCTAAGTCTCAGGGGAGTGTTTCAGGTACCAGAACCTACCCAACTTGTCTAAAGTGTGGTAAGAACCATCCGGGCGAGTATCTTACAGGCAAGAAAGGATGTTTTGGTTGTGGTCAGATGGCCAAAAGTTGAGAGATTGCCCTTCTTCTAAACAGGGACAAAAAGGTAACACTAATAGGGCACAGTTTAATGATTTAGCAACACCAGTAGGTTGCCCAACTCAGCAGGGTATTTCATCTAGTATAGGTGGCGGTTAGCGCCAGAAAAGGTTGCATGCTCTCCAGGCTCGTCAGGATCATGAAGATTCTCTTGATTTGGTCACTGGTACGTTACAAGTCTTTCATTTAGATGTTTATTCTTTGTTAGATCTAGGGGCTACTCTTTCCTTTGTAACTCCATATATAGCAGTGAACTTTGGTGTCAGTCCAGAAACTCTCTTGGAACCCTTCGCAGTCTCTACTCCAGTTGGTGACCCAGGTATAACTAGACGGGTATACGGAAATTGCCCTATCACAGTCTCTCAGAAAGTCACCTCAGCAGATCTTATAGAGTTAGAGATGGTAGACTTTGATATCATTCTAGGCATGGATTTGTTAAATTCTTGTTATGCCTCAGTCGATTGTAGGACTAGGATCGTTCGTTTCCAGTTTCCACACGAGCCAGTCTTAGAATGGAAGGGTAGTAGCTCAGTGCTTATGGGTCGATTTAGCTCTTACCTTAAGGATATAAAGATGATCTCTAAAGGGTATCTCTATCACCCAGTTCGGGTTAAGGATTCCAGCTCCAAAACCCCAACTCTTAAGTCAGTTCCCGTAGTAAATGAGTATCGAGAAGTGTTTCTAGAAGATCTTCCCGGAGTCCCTCCCGAAAGGGAAATCGACTTTGAAATTGATCTTCTTCCAGATACCCAGCCTATTTCAATTCCTCCTTACAAAATGGCTCCAACTGAGCTTAAGGAATTGAAAGAGCAATTGAAAGACCTTCTAGATAAGGGATTCATTAGACCCAGTATTTCCCCACGGGGTGCACCCGTGTTGTTCGTGAAAAATAAAGATGGTTCTCTCAGGATGTGAATTGACTATCGGCAGTTGACCAAAGTCACAATCAAGAATAAGTACCCTATCCCCAGGATTGATGACTTGCTCGACCAACTTCAGGGTGCTAGTTATTTTTCGAAGATAGACCTCAGATCCGGTTATCATCAGCTCAAAGTCAGAGATAGTAACATCCCAAAAATAGCCTTTTGAACTCGGTGGTCATTATGAATTTGTAGTTATGTTAGTTGGACTAACCAATGCTCCTGCAACTTTCATGGATTTAATGAACAGGTTGTTCAAGTAGTATTTGTCCTTGTTCGTTATCGTCTTTATTGATAATATCCTCATTTACCCTAGGAATGAGGAAGAGCATTCGACTCATTTGAGGGTTGTCCTGAAAACTCTTAAGGATCGCCAATTATTTTCTAAGTTTAGCGAATGTGAGTTTTGGTCACAATCTGTTACTTTCCTTGGGCATATAGTGTCTAGCGAAGGGATTCGAATGGATTCTCAGAAAATAGAGGTAGTGAAGCAATGGCCCAGACCAACCTCTCCAACAAATATTAGAAGTTTCTTGGGTTTAGCTGTTTATTACAGAAGGTTTGTGGAAGGATTTTCATCCATAGCTTCTCCAATGACTAAGTTGACTTAGAAAAGGTTAAGTTTTAGTGGTCAGATGAGTGTGTGAAGAGCTTTGAAGAACTGAAAACTAGGTTGACTAAAACTCTTGTTTTGACTCTACCAGAGGGTTCAGATGGTTTGTGATGCATCCAGAGTCGGCCTAGGTTGTGTGTTAATGCAACAAGGTAAGATTATAACATATGCTTCTAGACAACTTAAGGTGCATGAGAAGAACTACCTGACTCATGACCTCAATCTTGCAACCATAGTATTCGCCCTAAAGATTTGGAGACATTACTTGTATGGTGTTCATGTAGATGTGTTTACAGACCATAAAAGCCTTCAGTATGTTTTCACCCAGAAAGAGTTGAAACTTTGCCAGAGGAGATGGCTTGAATTCCTCAAGAACTATGACATGAATGTGCTTTACCATCCTTGTAAGGTCAATGTAGTAGCTGACGCTCTTAGCAGACTATCTATGGGTAGTGTAGCACATGTTGAGGAAGAAAGGAAGGAGTTGGCAAAAGATGTTAACCGGCTTGCTCACTTAAGAGTTTGCCTTATGAACATATCAGATGATAGTGTGACAGTTTAGAATGGGTCAGAATCTTCATTGGTAGCGGAGGCTAAGGAAAAACAAGACAATGATCCTATATTGCTTCAATTAAAATGTGCAGTTCATCAACAGAAAGTTGAGGTTTTCTCCCAAGGGGGAGATGGTGTGCTTCGCTATGAGGGTCGTTTATGCGCTCCTAAGGTGGGTGAGTTGAGACAACAGGTCCTTACAGAAGCCCATAACTCCAGGTATTCGATTCATCCAGGTGCCACCAAGATGTACTGTGAGCCGCGGGAAGTCTTTTGGTGGAATGGCATGAAGAGGGATATAGCATATTTCGTGGCTAAGTGTCCTAATTGTCAACAGGTGAAGGTAGAACATCAGAAACCAGGAGGTATGACTCAAGAGATTAACATTCCTACATGGAAGTGGGACGTGATCAACATGGACTTCATTACAGGCTTACCTCGTACTCGCAGACATCATGACTCCATTTGGATAATAGTAGACAGAGTTACTAAGTCCGCTCACTTTTTGGCTGTTAAATTACAGATTTGGTAGAGGACTACGCCAAGCTTTACATTAATTAGATAGTCAGGTTGCATGGGGTTCTGTCTATCATTTCACATAGAGGTCCTCAGTTTACCTCTAATTTCTAGAAGTCGTTTCAGAAAGTTCTTGGTACCCAGGTAAATCTCAGCACATCATTTCATCCACAAAAAGATGGTTAGGCAGAGCGTACCATTCAGACCCTAGAGGACATGTTGAGAGATTGCGTGATCGACTTCAAGGGTAGTTGGGATGATCACCTTCCTCTTATAGAGTTCGCCTACAATAACAGTTATCATTCTAGTATTCAGATGGCCCCTTTTGAGGCATTGTATGGGCATAGATGTAGATCTCCAGTTGGTTGGTTTGAAGTAGGTGAAGCAGCCTTGATAGGGCCAGATTTGGTTCATGATGCTATGGAAAAAGTTCAGCTCATCAGAGATAGACTTAAGACAGCTCTGAGTCGTCAGAAGTCTTATGCGGATATGAGGAGGAGGGACTTAGAGTTTGAGATTGATGATTGGATTTTCCTGAAGTGTCACCTATGAAGGGGGTGATGAGATTTGGCAAGAAAGGGAAGCTCAACACAAGATATGTAGGTCCTTACAGGATCTTGAAAAGGGTTTGTAAAGTGGCTTAAGAGTTAGAGTTGCCAACAGAACTAGCAGCAGACCATCCAGTCTTTCACATTTCCTTGTTGAAGAAATGTGTGGCTGATCTAACATCTATAGTACCATTAGAAAGTGTGGATGTGAAGGATCGTCTCACTTATGAAGAGGTACCTGTTGAAATTCTTGATCGTCAGGTTCGAAGGTTGAGAAATAAAGAAGTCACTTCAGTTAAGGTTTTGTGGAGGAGTCAGTCAGTAGAGGGAGCTACTTGGGAAGTAGAAGCAGCCAGGAAGGTCAAGTATCCTCATCTCTTTCTTTCCGATTCCATTCCTGCTTGAGGTGATAGTTCCTCTCCAGTCTCTTAGTTTACTCCTGCATGAATTCAGTCTTAGTATCATGTTCTTTCAGTCAGTGTTGCATTTTTAGCGTATTTGCTTGACCTTAGAACTCAATTCAATCAGAAATCAATTTTTGTACTTAGTGGTAGGATTGCAGCTCCTTCCCTTCATATTCAGCTAGTTTAGACTTCATTCGAGGATGAATGGTCCCAAAGGGGAGATAATGTAACACCCCATATGCTAGAAAAACCAAATTGTAGATTTTCAGAAGTTACAGGTGCCACCAACGAGGCCACCTACAGACCGTAGGTGGGGTCTGCGATTGGCCACCTGCAACCCACCTCATAGAACCCCAGAAAATTCTAACTAAGTGTGGACCTACGGCAGGACCTACGGACTGTAGGTCAGATCACGGTCTGTGGTCCAGGCCGTGGTTCAAACCCCCCATACATCCCATCCTCTAAAGCCGATCGACGGACTGACATGACAGACCGTCTGTCGATCAATGGTCCTTGGTCAGGCCGTCGTTGGCCCTATTAGATTTTAAGTTGGGGTCATTTTGGTCTTTTCTCCTATGCATTGGACACCTAAACTACGATGTTTAACCCCTAAACTACGTCATTTAGGTCAGTTTTAGCCTAGTAACTTAATCAGATTTTACCCTAGTTAATTCATTCTCCAAAATTCATCAAATTCGAACGAAAAGAAGAGAAACAATCGATAAAACCCTCTCGAAGAACGCAATAGGTTTTCTTCGGTTCCAGCCCCGAAATTGAAAGATTTATCCGTGGAATTTGTCACCAGGTATGTGGGATTTCACTATAGGGTTCCTTTCACCCACTAGGTCCCTATAATTTAGTCAGATTCTTGATTCCCTTCATATTATTTAGACCTAAGGTTTCTTGAATGTTACAAATTCTTGTGATTTTGTTGTATAATACTCCTAATTAGACTTTCATTTTATTGTAACACTGTTGCTTAGTTCCTTGGATAAAATTCAAAACCCTAGTTGTGTAGATTCGTTTAGCTCATGAATTACACTAGCTAGGACAGATAAACATATATACATGCCTCTGTTTTCAAATGTTTCATTATTAGTATTTAATGTTGCATTCTCAGTTCTCATATCATAATATCGAGCTATTCAGTATATTTTAGTTATGTTGTATTGTATACATTTCCAGTTGGGAGTAAGCTTAACACCGAGTTGGACTAGGGTCAGTTAGCCTCATAGTCCCAGAACTACGTGCCCTCGTAGGTTTATTAGTGCCCTCTGTGGGCATCATGTTTAGTGATCACGCCAGTTATGCCTTTATACCTTTGGCAATGTATATTGGGTCCTCTTGATGGGGCATATACATCAGACTCGACATTTGGCTCATGTGGCTTTATGTCGGTGATTAGTAGCTCCCACAGTCAGACTCTAGTGCAATTGACTAGGTTCCCAGTTACATTTCAGTATTAAATTTTAGCATGTTATGTACTTGGTCATTGTATTCAGTTTAGTATACTTCAGTATATTTCAGTATATTCATCATGTTCAGATTATATCATTGCTAAGTATGCTTTGTTCAGTTATATATATGTTCAACTTTATCCTATCCTGCATGCTCAGTACCTTCCAAGTACTGATGCATACTAAGCGCTACATCTTTTCGTGATGTAGGTTCAGGTCCTCAACATTCAGCTCACGTGTAGATCGATTCCCGATCCTTATTCAGTAGTATGAGTGGTGAGTCCTCGTTCTTCGAGGACGATAGACATGTTCTTTTACATTAAGTCTTTCATTTTAGTTTCAGTTTTACTAGAGTTAGCTGGGGGAAAGTCCTAACATCTCTAGTCAGTTAGAGGCTTATTTCAGACATAGACATATTCAACTTTAGTATTTGAGTTATAGTTCAGTATCTTAAACTCTTGCTCAGTATTTATATATACAAACTTAGATTGGGTATTCTCCATCATTTAGTTTATCTCATGTTTTTAGCTTTCGCATAGTATTTGTTTAAGTATGCTAATGATATGCCAACTCAGGGTTAGCTTGGGATCACTCGTGATCTTAGGTCTCGTGTTTACGTCAAGGGGGTAGCCTCGGGGAGTGACAAATACTTTCCCACATCATGTAGGAATTTCTTCCTTTGTTGGAATGTCAACCCTTCAGGCATTACTTCGCTGACAAGAAAATTAGCAAAGTCAGCAAACCAAGGAATGAGATCAAGAGTGGTGGCTAATACCTGCTCATCTAGGAATGAGTCATTTATGTCTAACTCAAGTTCTTCCTTCTTCTCTGCCTCTAACCTAGATAGGTGATCAACCATCTGATTTTCACAACCTCTTCTATCTTTGACTTCAAAGTCGAATTCTTAAAGTAACAACATCAATCTTAACAATCTCGATTTTGCATCTTTCTTCGCCATTAAATATCGCAGTGCTGCATGATCAGTGTGAACTATCACTCTAATGTCCATCAAGTATGCCCTGAACTTCTCAAATGCACATACCACAACAATAGCTCCTGTTAAGTAACAATGTAGTTACGTTGTGCTCCATTTAGCGATTTGCTAGCATAATAGATCGGGTGAAAGATATTGTTGCGCTTCTGCCCTAGCACAACTCCCAAAGTAGTACCACTCTCATCATACATCACCTCAAATAGTTCTGACCAATCTGGCCCAATGATCAGTAGGCAGAGACTAGCTTTTCTTTTAAACACTCAAAGGCTTTCAAGCATGAATCATCGAAGGTAAATTTCACCTCTTTCTCCAACAGCTTGCACAAGGGGTGTGCAATTTTTGAGAAATTCTTGATGAATCGCGTATAGAATCCTGCATGACCCAAAAAACTCCGAATCCTTTTACACAAATAGGCGGAGGCAACTTTTCAATTACCCCAATCTTTTCTTTGTCTACCTCCAGTCCCTTTAGTGACACCTTGTGGCCTAGGACTATGCCTTCCTTAACCATGAAATGGCACTTCTCCAGTTAAGCACCTAATTAGCCTTCTCACTTCTCTGTAATGCCCTGCTAAGATTCAACAAACAATCATCAAATGTGTCACCTACCACAGAGAAATCATCCATGAACACTTCCAAAGTGTCCTCTACCACGTCCGAGAAGATGTACATCATACACCTCTGGAAAGTTGCTGGTGCATTACATAATCCAAATGACATGCGTTTGAACGCAAAGGTACCATATGGACATGTAAATATGGTCTTCTCCTGATCTTCCAACGCAATTGATATCTGGTTATACCCAAAGTATCCATCTAAAAAGAAATACCACCCTTTACCAGCCAACCCATCAAGGATCTGATCCATGAACGACATTGGAAAATGGTCCTTCAAGGTCCACTTGTTTAGCTTGCTGTAATCCATGCATACTCGCCAACCTGTGACTGATCTTTGCGGAATCAACTCATTCTTCACATTTGCAACCACTGTCATACCACCCTTCTTGGACACACTGCACTGGGCTTACCCAATGACTATCAGAAATGGGGTACACCACCCCTGCATCCAACCACTTTATGATTTCCTTTTTGACCACCTCTTGCATCAGTGGGTTTAACCTCCTCTGGTGCTCTATACTTGGGTTGCAGTCCTTCTCGAGTTGGATTTTATGTGTACAAATACTTGGAGGTATTCCAATTATGTCAGCAATAGTCCACCCAATCGTTCTTTTGTACCTTGTCAAGACTTTGACTACTACTTCCACCTGTTCATCATTCAGATCTGCAGCTAAAATAACTGGAAATGTGTTATTAGTAGCCAAAAAGACATCCCTTAGGTGGCTGGGTAACTGTTTCAGCTCAAGTACATGCGGTTCCTCAATAGACGGCTTTGCTAGAGGATTTGGCCTATTTTTCAAGTCTAGGTCTAATTTCTTCGGAGCATAAGAATGTGACCCCATACCTTGCAGAGCATTTAGAGTCTCCACATAATCATCCTAAAAGTCGTCTTCAAAATTTATTAGTACAGCGGCCAACGTTTCAACAATAAACCTTTCCTCAATCGCAGCTTCTAGCTCCTCTTCATCAATGACCTCTATCATAGACATCACACTCATGTCTTGTGGTTTATTCATAGACCTGCATATTTTAAACTTTACCTCTTCATTGTTGAGCCTGAACTTCAGCTCTCCACTCTCACATCAACCAAAGCTTGACCTGTAGCCAAGAATGGCCTTCCTAAAATTATGGGACCTCAAAATCTACCTCGCAATCTAGAATCATGAAGTCTGTCAGAAAAATGAAACAGTCTACATTTACGATCATATCACATAAAATACCCACAGGTCGCTTCACTGACCTATCGGGCATCATAACCTCATCACAGTAGGTTTTGGAACACCCAAGCCCAATTTCTTATATATGGCTAGAGGCATCAGATTGATACTTTCCCCTAAATCACATAGGGCTTTTGCAAACTCAAATGCTCCTATGGTTCATGGTATAGTGAATGCACCTGGATCCTACTTTTTCTGCACCAGAGATCTTGTAGCGATAGCACTACAATTATGGATATTGTCAGTCGGTTCAAAACTTACAACTCTCTTCTTTGTGACTAAGTTCTTCATGAACTTAGCATATCCTGGCATCTGTTCCAGAGCTTTTTAATCTTGTGGGAGCATGTATGTTACATTATTTTCTTTACTTTTCTATGTGTTATAATCTTTATAAGGCATATGATACAATGGACCAGCTGATTAGCGGTAGAAGAGGATGACCCATGCTAGACATTTTAACCCCTGAGATGTTGTCCTCATGGTTACACAAATTTGGATCGACCTATGCTAGGATTTCTCCCCTGAGCTACAACCTTTCTATACCAATTGGGATCGACCCATGCTAGGTATTTTCCCTCTGGGCTGCCACCCATAAATATACCGATTTATTCACTTAGTTTCTTTAATCTTTGAGATTGTTGTTTTGGTGGTCATAATAAGTATTGAGCTTTGGAACCACATAACAGTAGTAGAAGACATAAGAATAATAACTTTAAGGCTGTGACAATGACATAAGGAGCTATGTAACATCAATGGATTACTCATGAGTTTAAATGGCACACTTGACTTCAATTGACTAAGAGGAGAATTCACCTAGCTTGCTTTTGAAAATATCATTTTTATACTAGCACATAGGAGGAGGGTAATTACACAAATGTAGAGTAATGAACATACAATGAAGTAATTTGACACGCTAAGGAGAGGGGAAAATATTGTTGTCCATATTGGAAGTCGTCTGCTGCCAATATGTTTTGTTTAGTAGGAATAGAACTTAGGAAATTCACTTCGTTGTTATTAATCGAAAATATTAGATTTCATGCAACAAATATGGAATCGAATAGCCTTACATACCTTATTTTCCGACCAATACAAGTATCATGATTCAACCTGCCATTTTGGGTGCTAATCTATAATATAAGTCATGATTAAGCTAATGTTAGAAGCTAATCATATTAAGGGCCTCGAAAAACAGTAGCTAAGCACTTGACGGATAGTAGGCCCATAAAAACCTTACACAAATGGTGAACCACCACACCCTTCTTATATACATTAATACAACTTTATACATCCTTTGTCAAGATACCCAAGCTGCCCGCAACAACAATATGCATAAAGCAACCACTATCAATCCCCAAAACTCATTCAGCATAATAGGAAAATATTGAACTCAAGGATTCATCACCATCAATAAGTTCTTGCAAAAAATATACAAAACTCTTCGGCCCAAACTTGTATTTTAAAGAGAGGCAAAAATGGGCAGTAGCCTTACCTTAGTTTCTGGATATTTATCCTCTAAACTTGTACTCCAAGAACTTTAACTCTCCTTCAAACTTTTACTTGAAAAGGGGGACAATATTCAAGAACCATATGGTGTTTTAGGGCTGCTTTCTGAAACCATGAAAGCCCAAGAGAGAAACTTAATAAATCTGAAATTTGACAAGTTGAAAATGAAGCAAAAGATCTGATCTTTATCCCTTTAAAAGGGACGTGCTTGACCCACTTTCTTCGCAAATTTTGGGCCATATATTATCAAGTAGGTGACCCACCTACTTGGCTTTTTAACTCGGGCCTTTGAGGACGTCAACACTTGTTGGGCCTTGCTGCCAATTATCCCTCTATTCATGTCAATTTGGGCCATACTTAATGCAAGTAGGTGATCCACCTACTTGGACTTTTCACTTGGGTCTTTTTGCACTTAAGAATATTAGGTCTTGGCTGTCCATTTTCCCCTTATTCTTCTACTCAACTTGGGCCAGATTAATGCAAGTAGGTGGTAGAGTACTTGGCCATATTACATGGTCAAAAGAGTCTTAGTAGGTGATGCACCTACTTGGTTCTTTGGGATGGTCAATAAGTCAAAGTAGGTGATGCACCTACTTGTCACCTACTAGCTTAGTTAAGTCAAGCAAGCAACTCACTTATTTTATTTCATTTTCTAAATATTACTTCCTTTTGCTTTGACTTAACACTTCACCTTAAAATTTAAGCTCAAATACAACCTTACTATCTCAAGTTTAAATGCTTTCGTTGGAGTTGACTTAGAGTATACATGCTGAAACGTGCCAGGCAAAAACACCTTCCAATCTATTTTAAACTAACACTACTCATCTAAGAAATATGGTCCCTCACCTATACCAAAAGTCTATGTCAAGTGTCATGTGAATAAAAGTAGCATATGGAGAATATATGGTGTTACATCCTCCCCTCCTTAAGAACATTCGTCCTCGAATGTTAGCATAGTAGCCAGCTCCAAATCATTTCAAGCCTAAGTTAAATTCTATCTTTGCTTGTTCTGCTTCACATGTAACCACTTCTACTTGTTGATTTCTCTATAACACTTAGATAGATGCTACTTCCTTATTTCTTATCTTCCTAACTTGTCTATCTAGAATAGACATTGGTACTTCTTCGTAAGAGATCTCTCGTAAGTAGTACATCTTTAGTAGGAGTAATTCGAGATGGGTCACCTATGAATTTTCGAAGCATTGAGACATGAAACACTGGATGAACATTTGAAAGCTCTTGAGGTAGCTCTAACTCATATGCAATTTGGCCAATTCTTCGGATAATCTTATATGGCCCTATATAGCATGGACTCAACTTTCCCTTTTTACCAAATCTCATTACCCCTTTCATTGGTGACACCTTCAAGAACACCCAATCTCCTATAGAAAATTCTAGTCCTCTCCTTCTAACATTCGCATATGATATATGTCGACTTTGAGTTGTTTCTAGCCACTTCTGTATCACCTTGACTTTTTTCATAGCTTGATGAACAAGATTTTTGCCAAATAAGGCAGTTTCACCTGTTTCGAATCAATCAATTGAGGATCTACACTTTCTCTTAAATAAAGCTTCATAAGGTGCCATTTAGATACTAGAATGGTAGCTATTGTTATAAGCAAATTCAATAAGTGGTAGATGATCATCCCAGCTACCCTTGAAGTCTAATATACAACCTCGCAACATAACCCAAATTAGGAAAAGTTTTGTTAGGTTCTTAGTATCAATCGACGACCTTTTCTTCTTTTACTTCACATAGCTTTTCGTCTCCTTGATCAATTCCCTTTTATTAGGCAGTTTTGTATTCTAATGATCCCGTCTTACATGATGATTAGGATTTGCTTTCCCTATCTTCAAGTGTATGAATTGTACATTCTGTTTGACCATCAGTTTGATGGTGAAAGGCTACACTTAATTTCATTTGTGTTCCCAAACTCTTACGAAATGACTTCCAAATATTTGCAGTGAATTGAGCTCCTCTATTAGATATTATAGAGATTGGCACTCCATGTAGTTGAACTATCTCTTTAATATACAACCTTGCATACTCTTCAACTGTATAACTAGTCTTCACCGACAAGAAGTGCGTTGATTTGGTGTGTCTGTCAGCTATTACCCATATGAAATCAAACTTCCGAAATCAGCGAGGCAAATCAGTGACAAAATCCATCTTCATCATGTCCCACTTCAAAATTGGAAGTTCTATACGCTGCATATAACCTCCGGGCTTTTGGTGCTCTACTTTTACTTGTTGATAATTTGGATATTGAGACACAAATTCCGCGATGTTCTTCTTCATGTCACCTCACTAATACATTTTTTTCAAGTCATGATACATTTTAGTATACCCCAGATGGACAGAATATCTTGAATGATGTGCTTCCATCATAATCTTCTTTCTTAATTCATCTACATTAGGTACACAATCTGTTTTGACACCGAAGTACTCCCTCTTACGTAAGCTCGAATGCCTTTGTCATACCATGTTGTACATTCTCCATAAGTTGTAATAGAATAGGATCAATGTACTGCTTCTCTTTCTCTTCCACTACTAATGAGGATTTTGCCAATTTTTCTACAATAAACCCTTCGTCTGGAGATTCAAGAAGGTGAACCCCCAAACAAGCTAGTTGGTATAGATCTTTAGTTATCTCTTGTCTTCCCGTGAACTGCCCATAAGTGCTTGCAATCGTCTTATGACTTAAAGCATCATCTACCACATTTGCTCTCCCAGGATGATTGTCACGACCGAGGGGTACCCCCTAGATGTAACATGGCGTATAGGACCCTGAGAGATCCCATACAAGCTACTTAGCATTCATAACATAAGAAATAGAACAAAAGAAGTAAAACAACATTTCAAGTCCTATAGTTTTATAAAAGAATAGAGGAAGTCTAAAACACTTGTCTCAATAGCCATCTAATACAATCGATTGAAATTAGGCCTAGCCCATACATTATTTCCAAAACTGAAATACAATAAGGAAACTAGGAACAATGAAAACCCGTCCTCGAAGCATGAGGACTCACCAAAGCTCGGGAACTTTGGAATCAACCACTAGCCACGAAACTGAGAAACCTAATTGTCGGACCCTACATTTGGGGAAATGTAGGTAAGAGTATGAGTTAGTACAAAAAATGTACCAAGTATGAAAGCTATGCATAAAGAATTTAAATCATGCTAAAAGAGGACATTTCATGACATGCAATTGACCAAGCTAAAACATGATATAAAAGGGTTAGAAAACATAAGTCATAAAACATGGTCAATGCAATCTAACATCATTAAAGTCTTTGAACACATATGAGATACTTCTTGAAGTAACCTTAGTTCATTATTAATGTGGAAAGTAGCCTTAACCGACATAGAGAGAATGTGAGCTATAACATGATCCCAGATGTCTCCCACACTGAAAAGGGTTGTCTTACTTGCCAAGGTAAGGACCATGAACTTCTAGCTTAGGTGGATCCACTAGCTAATGTCTATCTAGACAATCATCCTATGGGGGCACATAGGTAAGGGATAAGGATATTGCGTCTAGAAACCCAACCTCTACTAACGGGAGAGCTTCCATCTCAATATCCTCTCGGTGCTAAGCATAAATCCCACAAAATAGTCATTTCTTACTTTTTCTTATTATCCATGGAAGGGAACGTCATCTTGTCAATCCAAGCTAATCCATAATCCATGAAAAGGTATCACACAATAACCAATCTAAGCTAAGTCATTAGGATAGCTCTACTTCCTTTGTTTTTTGCATGTATTGACCTTCTTTGGTGCCATATCACATGTTAAAGACTTGTTAGCATCCAATGTGCTCAAAACAAATCAGTAAAACAAACAAAATAAATTTTGAAGCATAAAATAATTCAGGACAATGACTGTTTTTTGGGACCAACGGTTAGTACCTATAGGCCGTTGATGCCCACCGTTGGTCAGGAAGTAACATTTTAAGGCTCATAAGTTGGAACGATGGTTCACTAGAACGGTCAGTCGAAGGAATGACAGACCGTAAGCCAAACCGTGTTTCACAACTTAGGCTACTGAATTCTGCATCTGATTAACGAAATCTATACTAGCCAGAACTATTTTCCATCGATTTTATATCACTTGACGGAACCATTTCCCATCAACTTTATATCACTAGCCGAAACCATTTTCCATTGGCTTTATAAATCATCACATATCTCATCATGGTGCTCACAATCAATGCACACAAGCCATATCACACCACACGGAAGCAACAACAATTCATATAGTTCAAGTCCACATTCATGCTTTCAAGCATTTCATCAATCAATCAACAAGGTTTACAATAAGGCAATTCACATCATCATGTTCAACACATAGCCTCTTTCATTTCACCCCTTTCTATTAATTTAGATGTAACAAGCAGAGAATTTAACCCTTCACCTCATCCCCATTATGTCCAATACACAAGCAACAAAGAAAGCATACAAATTCAACTAGAATACAAGGTTTAGGAAGCCACTTACCTTAAATCAATCAACAATCACTCCAAGAATTGAGTCTTCCCCTTTTGAACCACCTCCAAAGCCACACAATCTAAAATAATCAAGTATTCACATCAATTAACTATCTATCTATCTATGTCTATATCTATACTACCTTAAAAGCATAAACTCCCTAACTTGAATGTTAAATTACTATAATACCCTAAACTTAAAACACCTGATTTATTATTCCATATTTTATATTTATTTATTTATTTGTTCTATCTTATATTAAAATCTTACACCTTTTCACATTGGTGGGTAGTAACTTTTTCGAAGGGTTGTGACCTTTTCGATGAGTTATGACATTTCCAAAAGTAGTAATTTTTTAAAGGGTTGTGACTTATCTGATAAGGCACGATAAACAACTTTTCATACTATCCTTTTTTGTCTATAAATATTGAGGTTTCCTCACACTTTTAAACTACAAATTTTATAAGTTTTCTATTCTTCTTCTTAAAACAAGGAAGATTGTGAGAGTTGTTCAATTATGCAATTATAATATTTCTGTGGGTAAACAGATCAACAAAAATTGATGCAACAAGGAGAATAGAAATACTCAACTTCAAACGAGAAGACTATCTAGATAATCAATATGTACTCATTTTCATAGTCATAATATACTTTTGCAACAACTTCTACTTGACAAAAAGTTCAATGATTTTCTGTTGCACAGAAAACAACTTGATGTTCAAGTTGTGCAAAGTCCCTAGTACTCTGCCTCCATTGTACTACTCTTTTGCTTGTTAAAACACCTATTGAGAGAACCAAAACAGGTATTTCTTAAAATCTGTACATGTTCATGAATAAAAGTTTAAATTAAGTTTAATTTCTTTAACATGTCTACTAGCAGATTAGAAGACAATTAGAGTGAGAATGTATTCCGTTTGTCCCTATATATGATGATGTTGTTATGTCAATTATTGTCTCTAACTCCTTGGAGCATAGATTTTCTATTTTTTTGTTGCCCAAGTAACTATATAAGATCCATACATTTTGTAAATATAAATTTGAATATTATCAAGATATAGCAGAAAATCAGTTGATTCCTAACTAATGGTTAACTCTGCAGGGTAGAGAAAAGGTGAAGTGAAGGTTATTAGCTTTCCTGTAGAGGCTTTCACTGTACAACTATCCAATTAAGTCCAGGTTCATTGCTAGAGAAGAGAAAAATATCATCCAATTAGATTAAATTTTAAGTGAAAATAAAATGCTAATTCATTATTATGTCAACTAATGCATGCTTAAACTAACTAACTATTTTTTTGCAACTCTTTTTTTTTCTTTTACAAGTCCTACAACATACTCATTCCTCATCATGAATGCAAAAGAACATTATTCATTGCTAATTGATAATATTGGTATCTATATGAATCACATTTCTTGTTAATTTGTTCTTTTTGCTTCAATCTATGTTTCTATACTACTGCTGTTGTATTTCAAACTGTGTAAACAAGAAAAAATAAATAGATATAGAAGTTATAATGGTTCAAAATTATACCAAATAAAAGTTATCGACTTAATCACATTATGGATTACTTATAGCATAAAGGAGCACAATCCAAGATGTTTCAGATTTAATTATTCACAAGTGTTATTACACAATGCTTCCAATTTACAGTTTCTTTTAGCAAATAACACCATTTTCTTGCATATTATAGTTTCCAAACTGAATTTGCCCAGTTATACTATCACTGTCTTGATAACAAGTTAGATTTGTAGTGTCTAGAAAACATATTATCTGCACTTTTGTAACATATTTTCTTCAAATTATTAACTTCAGTTCTCTTCCTTAGACAAATAGGCCTAATTATCAGATTTTATGTACTATATTTTGTCCACTAATCTTAACATATAACTTTAATCAACTTAAGAATAACGAATCGAGAGTTTGAGTAGTGATGACGGGTGGAATGAATTGAGATTATTTTCACTCTTCACTTTATTTTTTCAATATTTATATATACACCTTGCTATTTCTATTGTGTAGTGATTTACATGAATAATATTATGCATGTGCGTACTGCTTACTAACTTAATGTAAAATGTGTTTAACATTCTGTGCATTACGCACCAACCATTCAGTTGATAATTTATAATGTCCTTTCGATAGAGGAAAAAGTGTCTCTCATCCATTTTGTGTATTGGAAAAGGTAAGCCCAAAACCTCTAGCATGTATGTAGAAGAATTCTATTTTTGTGAGTTCTTTCTTTTTTCCTTTAATTTAAAAGAAAACATGACTAGTAGTCTCATTCCTCTAATGAACATCATTATTTTGACATAAACATGTTAAACCTCCATTTAGCATCACAACTAAATAAATTTTTTTATATATATATTTTAGGTTATCTATAGTACAAGAGGCGAATTCAGGATTTGAAGTTATCGGGGGCACCACAAGGGTTAACTGTTGAGAGAAGGCTGATTTTTAAAGGCAAAAAAATGACAACACTCTCGGGGATTCAAACTCAAGACGTTGAGCTCTAATGTTCAGATTCTGACCAACCACACTAAGATCATTTTTATTTATTTGGGTGAACATTTAAATATATTATCTTTTTATAGACTATCTATATATATATACAAAAAATTTAAAAGTTGCCGGGTGCATGTGGGTCTGCCCCTGAGTACAAGTCTTGAGATAAAAAACTATTTTTCAGGTATGAGAATGATCATTATGGCCTAGTTTTTTTTACATAAAGCAATATGTTTTGCTCTTACAGGAGAGCACGTGCTATTTCTGTTGAAGATTTTGGCCAAGATAAAATACCAAGAGCAGGATTTACCGATGTACTTGTTAGGCAATGTTGATGTAACCTTTGAAAAGAACATGTTTTATGTCTTGAATGCAGATAATTTCTTCTCTTTTCACACTCTGTTGTACCTTGTACCACTAGAGACCTCCAGTGTTCATATTTAAGATTCAATCAATAATGAAATCATATTTGACGCAAAATTTGATTACTTTCAGGATCAAAAGGAGATGAGAGTGTTGCGAGTTAGTTTGTCCAGCATGCGATATGGACTTGACAGTGTTTAGGGTTCTGTTTCAAATTTATGCACTTTGTTATCTTTTGATCGAATGGATTCTCTTCCCATAATGGGGATTCATCTTCCCGTAATTGGAATCATGAAAAGAGCTTGAGGGAACTTCTGGTTGGTAATTGTCTCCTATGAAATTCTTGGAATTTATATCTCATAGTCATAGAATAATTTTTACTATTGTGTGGTGATTCCGTTTGTCTATGGATTTAAAGCGTCTATTTATATCCATAGTTGTTTGACGTACCCGTTTTCTAAAGATAACATAAGTTCATCTTTTGTTGTGAAACTGCATGTTGCAAAGAAGTAGCAATTAAAGAGTTATTGTGGTATTGATAGGAAGAGAGATGAGGCCAGTTTGATTCAGCAACAAGCAAAAACAACCTGGTTGTTGGCTATAAAGTTTCCTGAGAGACTGCTCCGTCAGCGAAGGTGATGTGCCGTACACGAACGGTCTACAAGGTGCCAATTAAAGCAGAAGCCTCTCACACGATGACACAGTATGGTTTGCAGGTAAGTTGGCAAAGGTCTGTGAAACAATTGTAGGTTCAACAACAAATAGAAGTGAAAAAATATGAACAATAGTAGTAGAATTAGTATGCAGGGAATTGAAAAAATCTTTATAATTGTGAACTCTTTTAGTGTTTTTTTTCTTTACTAAAAGAAATTAGGATAAGAAATTGAAATTGGTTTACTATTAATGTATAGACTCTTAAATGGAGAAAGTAAATCACTTTAGCGTGAGGTGCAACATACATTAAGTGTCGTATTAGTTGCTAATTAAACCTTTAGCTTGATTTATCTCCTCAATCAAGGAGAAAAGATGTCAGAGCTTATTTCATAACAACGTTTCTAATACATGGCACTTTCAGGAATACAAGTTTGGTGCACAAGATAGTTCGATCTTGGAGCTGAGTATAGTGGTGGAAATTAGCGAGATTTGGGTTGTCGAGGGTCCACACATCCTGGTGGGTTATTGAATTACTTCTGAAAATTTTGTACATTTCTTTCTGATATTCGTTGCATACTGAATGAAGAAAACTACGAGGAAGTGAAAGTTGTAATTGCTAAAATCATTGAGAAGATTCATTGTAACAAAGGTAGAAACCGAATTGTGACTCTTATGTTTCATGCTTGGTGAGAAAAGAGAAACCATGAGAATCATTAAAGTTAAAGTGTTCCTCTATTAGGTTCTCAGTTCAAATTTCCTTTACGTCGTTTCATTTTTTTTAATAAAATTCAAATATGCAACAACTTGCATGTTGGGCCCATGCTAACACAGGTCATGCCTATCTAGTATATATATAATGACTTTTGCCTTGTCTTTACAAAATTGTAATCTTCTTTTTATTGCCGTATATATAAAATTTTTGTAGAAGTTACACCAATAATCGATCAATATATACTTGCCTTATAAAATCTAATAAACCATTGTTAATTTCATGATCTATATTTGCAAACAGATAGTAATTATTTCTGATAGAAAAGCCTAATAATTATATTATCTACTTTACAATGTTGATTTAACATAATTTTTCACCTGTTCACTATTATTTTCTGCGAAGTTTTACTACAACATAAAAGTAATATTTTTTTGTGATGAATAATGTAATATATGTGAATGCAGTAAATATAATTTTTTTTGTGATGAATAATGTAATATATGTGAATATATTTACTTAATCATGCACTCGTGCAAGACGCACATAATTATACCTTTATATGTATATTATTTATTTATTTTTAGGTATAAATGACTCACCTTAATGATCTATTAATTAGCATTGAAAACCTATTGGTATCTTTGTCAAGTATACTTAATATTGCATATTAATATATTTTCCTATCAAATTAGATTATTATATGATAGTGTTAGTAATTATGGGTAAAATATATTATTCTGAATAACAATTAACTTTGTTAGGTTTACTTGATTTTTTTGTGTTTGTCATGATTTATCATTTTTAGTTTTTCTACAATAGATGGAACTAGGGATCATGCAAAATACAATAGTAATTTCATTTAGTAGAGGAAGAACAATGTATAATACAATAGAATCTTATTAAATAATAATGGTTTTTATATATGTTTGTCATGATATTCCGTTATATGAAATACTTAGCAAACAGCACAACCACACGATTTATTGCACTATAAAACCGTTGTTATTTAATAAGATTCAAAAAATGGAATAGAAATTGTTGTATATAATTTGATGAAGTTAAATGTCACGATCCAAAAATAGACGTGATGACACTTGTCTATTCTCACCAAGACAAGTAAGCCTCAATCCAATGAAAATGAATGTAAAGCGAAAGAAAATAAAGCAAGAACAAGACAAAGACGGAAAACTTATTCATTCTAAACAACACCCCAAAATCTGATTGTAACGTGTACAAACCACTAATGTAAATACATAACTCAAAAGATAAATACAGGTCTCAAATGTCTTTGCTTTTTAAATAGAACAAAGCATAATAAAAAGAAAAGAGGGCCCGTCGAGATGACAAGCAGCTACCTCTCAAGTCCTTCAAAGAGCCTCTGTAACATATGACAATTTGAAATAACTATGAAGAGGCTTAGAATTGGAAATAGTCATTTTTTTGGAAGGAATTTAAATGTTTAGAAATTTGGTCAAGTGTGGGAAAAAGTGAGTTTTTGGCCAACTTTGAACAGTCATAACTCCTAGCTCAGGATGAGTTAGGTGTAGTTCCAGTTATGTTTGTGAAGCTCGTGGAATGATCTTTCTAACGCCGCCGAGTTTGCTCGATTCCGAGTTCGTATGAGTGAGTTATGCCCTTTCGAAGTTGGGCTGTTGGTAAGGGAAGTCAGCCCGCAATTTTAAGGGTATTTTGGTCTTTTCCCTAACCAATCCTTTTGGTCATATTAGGGATTTAGACTGAATTTTTTGATCAGTTTTTCCCTTTTAAAAAAAAGAGTGAGAGTGAGGGTTTGTGAGTGAAGAGGAGAAGAAGAGGAGAAAGAGAAGAGCAAACAAGGATTTCGTCGTGGATATCGTCGGGGGTGATCCCTATTAAGGTATGTGAGATCATAGTGTTGGGTTGGTTCATTCCCCCACACGCCAAACTTGTTTTATTTCTGAGAAAAGATTTGGTTGTGTTTGTTGAAGTCTTGGGGTTGTGTTGTTGAAGTTCTTGTTGGTTTGATACATGTTTTGGTTGTGTTTTTGAGTTGAATCTCTTGTATGTTGAGGGATTTTATGATTCTAAGTGTTTGGGGCTGAAACCTTTGAAGTTAGAGTGGTTTAGAGTTGGAAAAAGGAAGGAGAAAAGTCAAATTTTCGGGGAAAAGGGGTGGCGCGTCGCGCCTGCCAACGCCCCCCAAAAGAGCTTCTGAGGATTCTCCCTTGGGGCGGCGCGCCTAGCAGTGCGCCCCAGCCGCCCTTCTGAACTTTGTGGTCTGGCGCCAAGGGCGCCAATCTTTCCCATTCTTTCCCCACTTTTTCATGCATGTTCCATGGTAATGTACCTATGTTTTATAGTTGTTTTCAACACTCCAAGGTACGTCTAAACGTCAAGAACTCATCCATAACCATGTGATCATATACCTTGAATCCATAATCCAATTCAAGGCGAGTTAGGATCAAGTCAAGTGAAGTTAGAAGTCAAGTCTAGAAGTTAAGAAGTAAGTCCAAGCAAGTCTTTAAAGTTTCTCAAAGAGTCTTTATTGAACGTTTTAACTTCGTTTTAAGGCTCAAGTTTCAAGCAAAGTAAAGGGTATAGAGTTGAGTTCTTTTTCTCAAGAGTTACTAGGGAACTATGTATTCCCCAAAGAAGTTTTTAATTTTTTTTTTACATTTGAGTAAGAAAGGAACTATGTTTTCCAAGAGAGCCTTTGGGCTAAGCTTTGAGAAATTATCTCAAACTAAAGAAATATGTGTTTAAAACACTTATGAGTTAAAGTATTTTGGGAGTAGTATTGAGCACCGAATTGGGGACGCGAGTTCATATTAACTCAACTCTCCATAAGAACCATGTAGCCAAACATGGGACATAACGGGTCATTCTTTTTAGATGATCACGTAAGATTAAGCTAGTGGATCCACTAAGTTAAAGTAAGGTCCTATATCACGGCAAGGTATAAGATGGTCCTTGGGCAACGTGAGGTAAAACGTTGTATCATCACTAGGGCTCATAGTAGTGGTTGTCGGTTAAAGAACTCCCACTAAAGTTATATTACTTTTATAGAAGTAAAGTTGAGTTTGTTATTGCTTTATCCTTAACGAACTAAGTTGTTTACACTGTTTTACAAGCTTTATATATTGCATGTGTCTTATTGCTTTATATATTGAGTTCAGTTATTCATGAGTCGAACAGAGCCAAGGTAAGAGTTCCTTTGTATTCCTTTCAAGCTTAAGTTGTTGTTTAGCTTTCCAGCTTGCATACTCGTACATTCAATGTACTGATGCCAGTTGGCCTGAATCTGAGCACTCCAGAGTCAGTGGTGAGCCTCTTTGCATTCCGGAGGACTTGGTTATTTTGTTCTCTTAGTTTTGTTTTATTAGGATGTTGTGGGGTCTGTCCCAACATCCATCTCAGTATTTTAGAGGCTTCATAGACAGACAGTCAGTCAGTTAGTATTGAGTCTCTCATCTATGTATATACAAATATTCTATATTGAGACTCGAGTTGCCTTTTTGGCCAGATTTTATCAGTTGGGTTGCTTTATGACCTTTCATTGCATTAAGTTATTCTGTTGAGTTAGGTTTCCGCTGAGTTAAGAAAGCTAGGCCAAGGGTTTGCTTGAGGCCAGCAATGGTCTTCGAGTGCCGGCCACGTCCAGGGTGTAGGCTCGGGGCGTGACAGCCTCAAAGTCAGAAGAAGAAGAAGAAGAAGATCATATGGGTCTGGGCTCAAAACCTACACAAGTTTAGAAGCAAGGAGTGAGTACCAACATCACGGTACCCAACAAGCAGCCTAATAAACTAGGCAACCTAGCTAGAATCGAATACTCCTTTCCATCCAATCGAACCTCCACAAAATACAACCTGCATAGAAATCAGCCCAACGTAGCAGTTCTACGATACACAAGTCTCAAGGCTCAAAGATCATAGACCAAAACTCACATTTCAACAATCGGTAAGAATCAAATCATTTACTCTCAAGTACAAAACATTTCAATAACAAATATTAACATGTTCAACTCACATATCAAATAAATCAATCAAACGCATCAATTACGTACCTCAATCATATGCATCAAATATAAGCATCAAGTAGATTGATCACAAAGGTCAACATTTGCCGAAACCATTTCCCTTCGGCACAATGTCACTAGCTGAAACTATTTTCCTTCGACTTTCACAAATTAACACTTGCCGAAACAATTTCCCTTCTGATTTATCACAAAATATCACTTTCCGGAATCTTTTCTCTTTGGCATTTATATTACTAGTCGGAACCATTTCCCTTCGACATTCATATCATTAGCCGGAACCATTTCTCTTTGGCTTTATCACAAAATATCACTTGTCGGAACTATTTTACTTGAACATTTATGTCACTAGATGGAACCTTTTTCCTTTGGATTTATCAAGTGTCTCATCATGATGTTCAACAACTAATGCACAAAATAATATCACACCACGCGAAGAGATAAAAATTCATACAATTCATGTTCACTTTCATGCATTCAAGCAATTCACCAATCAATCAAATAGGGGCCACAACAAGGCAATTCAAAATTTATCATTATCATCAAGAAGCCTTTTCATTTCCCCCTTTTTTGTTGGTTAACATTAATCAAGTGGAGCAATTAAACCCTTTACCTTATTCCCGATTACTCCCCAACACATACACAATGAAGAATAGTAAACAATTCTACTAAATTGCAAAGTTTAAGAGATCATTTTCCTTAAATTAACCAATAAATTAATCCTAAGCTTGAGTTTTCTCTTTCCGACTCACTTCCAAAGCTACACAATCTTTAACAATAAAGTATTCACAATCTCTCTTCGAAAACAACAATATCCACATCAAATATTTAGAGAACTAAGTCAATCATCTTAATACCCAATTTTTAAAAGAAGGATCGAATCTGAAAACCAATACTTAAAAATGATATTTAAGACTTTAAGAACTCATTAGTTAAAACCATTTCAAATAATGAATCAAAATCACCATTTTAGATTGAAACTCAAGTTCTTGCAGAACCTTGCCATTTTCCAAATCAAATCTCAAATTAGGATGTTAGAATCTATAAAGAATCAAAAGGAATTGAAGTTTTAGGGTTATAAAAAATTACCCAAATGATTTAGCCTAAGAAAATCCTTCACAAATCCCCTCCAAGGATTTTCCAAGCTCAAAATGGAAAATTGGGCTAAAACCCCAAAATTGCAGGTCAAAATCCCCTCTCTGATGTGGCAAAAGCAAACCGCACTAAAAACTCGACCTTCACAAAATTGAAGCCTCCTTCGCTTAAGTGAATGTCGCTTTAGCAATAGGCCGTTCGCTTAAGCGAATGTTGCTTAAGCGACAGGACCTTCACAAAAGCGAGACCTGCAGCACCAAAAAACACACTAAGTCTCAAACATCGAAAGGACCCTTGAAATTCGTTTGAAACCATGTACACACAAATCAGATATGCAAATAAACTTAACTCGAAGTTCCAAACTCAATGGACATTTCAAAATACAAATATGAGATCTCCTTGACCTGACATCCGTGGAAACTACAATAAACTAACACAACGCCTAAAAAGATAAAATAAGCTCGAGACTTCTCAAAAATCTACTAAGACCACCCCTAGGCCTACAATTATTTCCCGAATCCAACAGAACTCTCAGAATTCCAATCCGAGCATCTGAACCCCAAATTTTGACCAAAGTCAATCCCAAGGCTATGTTTCTACAAAGGCATAACTTGGGACCTCAAATCCTCAAAAGACTCCGAATATGACACCGACAACCCACACAAATGAGATTCCACATTTTGGGACTGATGGAATTGACCAGATTTCATTCCGACACTCGAAACTCTGAAAGACATTGAAACCACTTTTAAGGAACATTAGCCTTTCAAACTCAAAATTTATCAAATTCTCAACCTTCTACTCAAGGTTTGGAACTAACTTCTAAAACTCAATCAAGAAACAACTCGGGATCAATATCGAGAGGGCAAAACCGGTAAATTTCAAGGAAATACCTAAAATAACCAATCGAGTCATCACATTATCTACCACTAAAAACCATGTTCACCCTCGAACATAAAGCAAAGGAAAATACCTAAAGATTCGAAGAGATGAGGATATTTGGCAAACATATCTGACTTTGTCTCCCAGGTCGTCTCACCAACTGAATGGTGCTTCCTTTGTACCTTCATTGAAGCAATCTCCTTGGTTCTAAGATTTCGAACCTACCTATCCAAAATGGCTATAGGCGCCTCTTCAAAAGACAAGTCTGGACCCAATTCAACTGAATCAAGAGAAAGCATGTGGGATTCATCTAGCACGTACTTTCAAAGCATGGAGACATGAAACACTGGATGAACAACTGACAAGCTAGGTAGCAAGACCAACTTATAGGCCACCTCTCCCACTCGGCTCAAAATCTCAAAAGGTCCAAGGAATCTAGGGCTAAGCTTGCGCTTCTTTTCGAACCTATCACATCCTTCATGGGTGACACTCAAAGCCAAACACGATCACCCTCCATAAACACAAGGGCTCGAACTCTTCGGTTCACATAACTCTTCTGTCGACTCTAGGCTGTCAATAATCTATCCTGAATCACACGAAAATGCTCCATAGCATCTCTAAGAAAGTCTGTATCCAAAGAAACCATCTCAGTTGAATAAAAATAACCGATCAGAGATCTACACTGTCTGCCATACAACACCTCAAATGGGGCCATCTGAAGACTTGAATGGTAACTATTGTAGTAGGCAAACTCTGTTAAGGGCAAATGTTGATCCCATCTAGAACCAAAATCAATCACACAAGCTTGGAGCATATCCTCCAACACCTGAATCATATGCTCAGACTGACCATCTGTTTGAGGGTGAAAGGTTGTACTCATATCTAATCGAGTACCCAAACCATGCTACAAAGGCTTCCAAAAATGGGAAGTGAATAAGGAACCTCGATCAGAGACAATAGAAATTGGGACTCTATGTAGTCGCACAATGTGGATGATATAAAGCTCAGCTAAATTCTCTACCATATACTTCACCCGAACCGGGATGGAGTGGGAAGACTTGGTTAGCCAATCAACAACCACCCGAATGGAGTCATAACCATCCATTGTAGTAGGAAATCCCACAACAAAGTCCATAGTGATCCGTTCCCAAATAGGAATAGACATCCTTTGAGATAAACCTCCCGGCCGTTGGTGCTCGCACTGGACCTGTTAGCAAGTCAAATACCTAGAAACAAAGTCTGCAATATCCCTTTCCACTCCACACCACCGGTAATGCTGACTAAGATCATGATAAAGAATCAATCTAATCAACTCTCCTATCTTGGGCACAAAGATCCTGCCTCCAATCCTCAGAAGACCATTAGAATCAGGGACAACCTCCATGGCTTCCCTTCTCAATACTTTGTCTCAAATGAGACATAACTTCTCATCGTCAAACTGGTGCTCTCGAATCTTCTCAACTAAGGATAATGAGCCTCAATAAAAGTAATCAAACCACCGATCTCCTCAGAAATCCGCAACTGGACGAGACTGTTGGCTAACCTATGAACATCTCTAGCTAATGGTCTTCCTCAATACTGATAGATAAAAGACTCCCCATGCTAAAATTCTTCCTTATCAAGGCATCAACCACCACATTGGCCTTTCCCGGATGATACCAGATAGTGATAGCATATTCCTTTAGTAGCTCAAGCCATCTGTGCTCCCTCTAGTTCAGATCCCTCTAGTTTAAGATGTACTGAAGACTCCGATGGTTAGTGAAGACCTTACAATTAACCCCATATAGATAATGTCGCCATAACTTAAACACTAACATCACAACTATCGACTCAAGATCATGGGTAGGGTAGTTCTTAAGGGTCTTCAACTGTCTAGAAGCATAGGCAAACACTTTACCTTTTTTGCATTATAACACCTCCTAACCCAACTCCAGAAGCATCACAGTACACAGTGAAGTCTACACCCTCCTCGGGTAAAGTCAGAACAAGAGTCGAAGTCATCAAGGTTTTGAGATTTTGAAAGCTTTCCTCACACTTGTCATACTATAGGAAGCGGATACTCTTTCAAGTTAATCTGGTCAAATGAGATGCAGTAGTGGAGAAGCTTTAAATGAATCACATGTAATACCCTACAAGTCCCATAAAACTCTGAATCTTAATAATTGATGTGGGTCTGGTCCAATCTCTAACTACCACAATCTTGGCTGGATCTACCCAAATACCGTTCTTGGACACCACTTGTCCTAAAAATTCAACTAAATCAAGCCAAAACTCACACTTTGAGAACTTGTCATATAGCTTCTCTTCCCTCAATCTCTGGAGTACAATCCTCAAGTGCCGATCATCCTCCTCAGTCTTGGAGTACACCAAGATGTCATCAATGAAGCTATCAAAAAATAGTCCAAATAAGGCTAGAACACCTCATTCATCAACTCCATGAACGCTTCAGGGGCATTAGTCAAACCAAAAGTCATCACTAGAAACTCATAGTGTCTATAACGAGTCCTGAAAGCTGTCTTAGGGATATTCGATGCCCTAATATTTAGCTGATGATAATCGGGCCTCAAATCAATCTTAGAAAATAGAAATGCACCCTGAGGCAATCAAACAAGTCATCAATACGAGAAAGAGGATACTTTTTCTTCACGGTCACTTTGTTTAACTACCAATAATGAATCCATCCTTTTCCCATAAAAACAACATAGGAGCACCCCACAGAGAAACACTAGGGCGAATGAACCCCTTACTTAACAGATCCTGCAATTGATACTTCTGTTTTTTCAACTCAGCTGGAGCCATACGATAAGGAGGAATAAAGATGAGCTTGGTGCCCGACTCCAAGTCAATGGAAAAATCAATATCCTATCCAGTGGAACATGTGGAAGATCGGTAGGAAAAACATCTGAAAACTCTCAAACCACAAGCACGAGATTCATAGGAGGTGTCTCTACACTAGTATCCAGAATGAAAGACAAATAGTATAAACACCCTCTATCAACCAATTTCTGAGCTCGAATGAATGAATGAGACAACTTTTCTAGGGTAAGAACCACTAGCACCCATCCACTCAACTCTCGGGACACCTGTCATCGCTAAAGTCACAGTCTAAAATGACCCAAAAAGTTCTTAAAAATGTGCTTCGGAAGTTACCGGAAACTAGTTTAGCTATATATTAAAAAATCCGTTTCATTTTTTGAAAATCCGACTTCATATTCTTGTTTAGGGGGTCAAATTGAGTGGGAAATGGGTCTAACCCAAATTTTAGAGCAACCGTATCAAAATCCGAAGTTTCCAAGTGAAGCCTTTTTCGAGGCTCTACTTTGGAGGGTTATATCTCCTAGCACACAAATTATTGGGTGGCCAATAACATATCCATGGAAATCCCTTTGAGTTAGCTACCTAACGCACTTCGTTTCACCTCATTCGGAGTTCGAACGAAGAAGTTATGCCCATTTTCGT